>PVIR01031561.1:0-19327 GCA_004026965.1 Petromus typicus
AAGAGACTTCCAGAAGGCACCCACTAGCATTCTAGATAGGTGTGGGCTGCAGGCCGGGGGCAAAGGATGCCTGGGTTTTATTCACAATCCTAAGTGAGGCTCATATGTAGCTCTGTGGGAGGAGTGCTCATTTAGTATGTGTGAGAGTCTGGCTTCAATTCCCACCACAGTAAAGACAGAATCCCACCAATATAATAGTAAATTATATAGACAGTGCTGAATACAGCTTCACTGTTAAAAAAGAAACAGTTCAGTGTAGAAATAAATATAATAAAAAGTGAATGTTCGTCTTTTACTCCTTCCTAAACTCAAAAGCCTTTCCTAGGTGTAGGCACTATTAGTTAGTGGAAATGTTCAGGCTTCTATTTTTATTACTGGGAATTGAACTCAGGGCTTTTACACCTAGCTACATCCTCAGCCCTTTTTATTTTTAGTTTTCTTGAGACAGGGTCTCACTTTGTAGTGCAGGCTGGCCCTGAACTCACACAGGCTAGCCTTGAACTCACAGCAATCCTCCTGCCTCTGCCTCCTGAGTGCTGGGTTACAGGCATGAGCTACCATGCCTGGTGCATCCTTAAGATTTCCTCTTTTTTTTTTTTTTTTGTACCAGTAATCAAACTTGGGACCTTCCACTTGTGGGGCAGGCACCGTAACCACTGAGATTCATTCATTCTTATGGCTTGAACTATTTATATTTTGCAGCTTAAAATAACAATACATTTTGAAAAATTGTCTGGAATGGAATGATTAGGAATGAGGAAGGTTTATCTATTTTTAAAAAGCTTTTACAAAGTATAATAATTTGGGAATATATAATACAATAATTGGGAATTCACACAGTACCAAAAGAGAAAGAGAAAGTTCTGTAGCCCTCCATTTCTTTCTCCTACATGTAACTTGTCAATAGCTTTTTTTTTTTTAAATGTGATGTTACAGATTGAACTTGGGAACTTGGGCTAGTGAGGCAGGCACCAGAACTACTGAGCTAAATCCTCAACACCAGTTTACAGCTTTTTGAGGGTTCTTTTAGAAATTTTCTATGCAGGGCCAGGGAGTTAGCTCAGTGGTTCCGGCGCCTGTCTTGCAAGTGCAAGGATCCAAGTTTGATACCCAGTAACCACATAACCATACTGGGTGTGGAGACTCACACCCAGCAGCAACCGGTACCCCATACCACAGTGCTGGGGATGGTGGCTCACGCCTGTAATCCCAGCACTAGGGAGGCAGAGACAGGAGGAATGCTGTGATGTGAGTTTGAGGCTGAGCTCAGGGCCAGCCTGAACCACAAAGTGAGACCCTGTTTTGAAAAATCTTAAAAAAAAAAAAAAAAAATTTCTATACAAATAAAGTTATATCTATTCATGCATAGCTTTTTAAAAACTATCAATAAGCTCTTTGTTATTTTCCTACATGTATACACATTCTATTATATAATAAAATATATTATTTGTAATAGAAATTATACTCATTATATTGTTTAGGCCAGATTTAGAGTCACAGTGATCCTCCCAGCTTGGCTTCCTGAGGACTGGGATTATAGTATGTACCACCACAACCTGTGTACTTACTGTTAAATAGATTCCACTTCTGTAAGTAAGTATAATTCTTCATTGTTTCAGTTTCAGCATTGCATAGATTGGTTGTGCCATGTATATTTTACCAGTTTACTGGCATTGAACGTTCCAGATTTTTAGCCATTATCAGTGAAGGGCACAGCCAGCATAGTAGCTCACATTTGTTGACCACAGATACTGTTGTTCACAGCTAGTGAGTCATATAACTCAGTCATATAAACACGTACTGCCCTCACTGCAGAAATAAAGGGAGTCAGTCACAAAGATGTCAAGAATGTCCCCAAAGTCACATGTCTAGGGGTTGACCAGGGACACACACCCAGGCAGTCAGCTCCCAAGCCCATATCCAGCCTTCAGCACACACCCCCTCTCTAGGCCCCAAGTATAGGCTCTCTGTAGGCTCGAGTATCCACAAAACACGGCAGTGCACTTGCAAGGTCTAGATACAGGTGTTTCACACTTTAATAGTGCTAAGTACTGAGGCTATGTGCTGCTTCTCATAACCAGTTGGCTCCTAAGAAGAGAGGGGCTGCCTGCTGCCCCTCTGCCCATGAAGAACGTCCTCTTTGCTGTGGCCAGCGCTTCCACTCTGGATTCTGTCTGGCTCCACTATGGATCGGGCTCCCAGGAGCCTTGGGCCGCCCCTCGTATCCTCTAGCTGAGGTCACAGGCAGCAGGAGGGGTTTGGCCCCATCTTTCTCTGCCCTCTCTCAGTTACCAAACACAATGTACTTCCCTGTTGGAAGCCTCTTAAGGCCATATTTTCCTAATCCTTCTGCAAGAGGAGAAAAAGGAGCCTCCTGAGGGAACAGCATTAGCTCCCTGTTGCCTCCCTTCTCGCAGCTACAACATCAACCACAAGGGGCCCACTGGGAAACCTGTGAGCCTTGACTCATACCAGACCTGCACAGAGCCTGGGTTTTTCATAGCTCTAGCTTTTTAGAAGAATGTAGCAGTGGTTCTCCGATGGAGGCAGTTTCCCACCAGCTTCAGGAGAAAGCATTTGGCAATGTTTGGAGATATCGCTGTTGGTTACTGCTTGTGTGCATGCGCACATGCACGCACATGCTTGCACACAACCTCAACCTCAATCTCATGGCTACAGAGAGACCAGGAATGCTGCTAAATATCCTGCGATACACAGGAAAGTCCCTACACCAAAGAATTATTCTATCTAAAGTGTTAATAATATGCAAAGCCTAGAAGCACACAGTGCCCCACACAGGGTTGTGTGGCTATCTTGTATGAAAGAGTGGCTGCCTTACTAGAAGCTTTTTTATATGTGAGTAGACATCAGTTTCTCTCTGAAGAAACAGGAAGATGGCTCTGAAATTTGGGAGTGGATGGGTGGTGGGATAGAGGTTCTTCACACACAGTTGTATACTATTGAGAAATTAAGTATATGAAAACCACTCCAGAGTTTATAAGATAGAGCCCAAATACTATAAAAGCAAATGCTAGATTAAATGCTTAGTTAGTAAGCTAGAAATAAAGAAATTCAATTCACCAGGCTGGAAACTGAAGAAGTAAAGAACAAGAATGAATTGTTAAAAAGAATTATTAAAATGAATTATTAAAAAGACTAAATTAAGATGAAAGCAAAAATTAGTGAATTAGAGCCGGGCATAGTGGCTCATGCCTGTAATCCCAACACTTGGGGAGGCAGAGGCAGGAAGATTGCTGTGAGTTCGAGGCTTGTCTGGCCTACATAGTGAGTTCAGAGCCAGCCTGAACTACAAAGCGAGAAAAAATAGTGAATTAGAAAACAAAGTCTGTAACAAACACATTTAACAAAATAATGTAGACAGTTTTGCAAACAACAAAATTAGATGCAAGTGGATCTAGAAAGGGAACAAAAACATTGATAAAAGTGCAGTGGAATCTCTCTGGGGGTGACGTGGACATGGGTGACAGGCTGGGCAGTTTGCTCTTTACTTAGCATCTATTAACATCTATGTTCTTTCCTATTGTCCTAAGCAGTAGGGAGTATACTGAACAAGACAAAACAAAAATTAGTACCTACAGAACATGACATTCTGAGCTCTGCTGAGCGAACAGTTAGGTGAGCCCAAGGCAAACCCAAGTTTTTGGATCCCAAAATGTTTGTTGAATGGACAGGAAAATACAGAGGCTCAGGTGATATGAGAAATTTAAGCTTCTAGAAAGCCTAGTTCCAGAGAGGGAAGAGAAACCTGCTCTACTGGAAAATTAGTATTTCTTTGTGTGGAAACAAGGTCTTGCTGTGGTGTCCAGGCCGGTCTCAAGCTCCTGTGCTCACGTGATCCCCTCAGCTCAGGCTCCTGAGTGCTGGGACGGCAGGCCTGTGGCGCAGCTCGTAGCTAGAACCCCTTTCACCTGCTCATTTCCAGGCACTGGCGGACAGAACCCAGCATGTTCAGACTGAGCTGCGTTTCTCAGCTTTCCCAGCTCTTTCTGAGGCAGAAAGTTGCTGATGTCAGGCTGTGCCTGAACTAGCACTCCTCCTGCCTGAGCCTTGCTGAGTGCTGCGGTTACTAGTGTGTGAGAATTATTATTTCAGAATGGACCAGGAGGCGTTTTCTCACCAAGTGTTAATGCACCTCGTTGCTGTGAGACTGACTGGCCAGCGCTCAGTTACCCAATGTGTAACAACTGAGGCCTCCCTGGGGCTTGAGTCTTCCCTTTGCTCTGCCTCCCTATCCCAGACCTGCAAGTCAAAAGGAAAGATGCTCCTTCCAGGAACTGGCGCCACTGTCAGTACCAACACTTAGCAGGCCATCTTTGTGGTTGCTTGACTCTTGCCAGAGATCACTCTTGACTACCTGTTTCCCAGCCTTTGCCTTCACAAGAGAGGCAAGAAAGAGCCCCGTGGGTTCACGGAGAGGGTTTTTTTTTTTAGGTTTTTTGAGACAGGGTCTCGCTTTGTAGTTCAGGCTGGCCCTGAGCTCAGCCTCAAACTTACATCACAGCAATCCTCCTGCCTCTGCCTCCCGAGTGCTGGGATTACAGGCGTGAGCCACCACGCCCGGCACTGTGGTATGTGGTGCTGGTTGTTGCTGGACGTGAGTCTCCATGCCCAGTATTGTATGTGGTTACCGGGGATTGAACCCGGGTCCTTGCTCTTGCAAGGCAGGCGCTGGAACCACAGAGCTAAATCCCCGGCCACGGGGAGGCTTTCTTAACAGACCACGTCTGCCTTTGTTAATAGCAGGACACTTGTCTGTTCATCCTGTATTTGGCATTTTCTAAGTCCTTGGCATCCGTGAAGTCAGTCATCCTCAAAGCTCCATAAGGCAGATTCCACTGCTTGTGTTCATAGCAAATGCTCCAGAAGTTCTCTCTCTGCTCCTTCTAGAACCTGCTCTGTCCCACAATGTATTCACACAAGGCGTTTGTCCGACCCTTTCTTCCTGATTCTGGCTCCCACTCCAATTCGGACTGCTTTTCTGTTTTTTCTGCAGAGGACATGACTGAAGTGAGTGGTGATTGTGGGAATTAAGGACAACAGTGAGACTTGATGTGTTGACTTTGAATAAAGAACCCTTTTGTGGCTCCTGCAGGGGTCTCTGGGCCTAGAGGCTGGGCTACTTGACTGCAGCTCGCCCCTCAACTGGCCGCGGAGGAGCTGTGAGATGTTCGATGACAGCCCATGGTTAGCAGGATGATGGGAAGCAGCGCATGGGGCGAGGGCTGCAGGAATGGGTGTAGTCTGGTGGGCAAAACGAAGTTTGCACCAGACACTGGAGGAAACACTTACCAGTTTGTTAATTCTAGGATTCCTGGACTGGATTTGCCGCGGCATGTGGGGGCAGTAACTGCCTTAAACAAACAGCACTCTCATCCCACAGCAATTAGCAGCAACAATAGGTGTCTTCTTAGAACTAGATTGACCAGTGGCCCACAACACACAGCCCCCAGCCTGGCCTGGAGGTGGGCCTGGATGCCACATCTGAGGGGCCAGCCAGCCCACAAGAGCAGGGGCACAGAAGTGACGCTTTCTTTCTTGGGGTGTTTGTTGAGAATTGCTCTGTACTGGACACTGAGAAGAGCACAAAAGAAAGGCGAGAAAAACATAAGAGAACTAGGAGATTACCCACAGTCCAGTGAGTTGACAAGATTAAGCCTGAAAAGTTAACAGTAACACAGAAAAATACATGTCACATACAGAAGGGATGCACAGAGCCAAGTGGGACTTGCGGGTGGAGAACTTCCTACCAGAAGGTTGGGAAAGGGGGAGGGGCAGCATTGTTGTTGAGGTTTCTGCAGCACACACTGCATACACTGCTGCACAGGGGACAAACAGGCGGTCTGATCCCCAGTGCCACACACAAAAAATAGGAAACATGAAGAAAACAAAAAATCGTGTCAAAACGTGTATTGTTACTACTTACGTCATATCCTTTAAGCATTTTTTTCATATGCACAAGTATATACATATTCACTTGTACATTTTTATGTAAATTGGCTCATACCACACCTATTTTTCTTTTTTATATTTAGTAGTAAGTTTTGAACATTTTTCCTTGTCCATAATTGTTTTATAGATATGTCAGATTTCACTAATTATTCTGTCATGTTACTGATAATTGTAACCATTATTTTACCCTTTGGGTATGCAATGAAACCTTGGATTGTGAGTAACTTGGTCTGTAAGTATTCTGCAAGATGAGCAAGTATTGGGCCGGGGATTTGGCTCAGTGGTTCCAGCACCTGTCTTGCAAGTGCAAGGACCCAGGTTCAATACCCGGTAACCACATACCATACTGGGTGTGGAGACTCACACCCAGCAGCAATCAGTACCACATACCACAGTGCCGGGCGTGGTGGCTCATGCCTGTAATCCCAGCACTCGGGAGGCAGAGGCAGGAGGATTGCTGTGATGTGAGTTTGAGGCTGAACTCAGGGCCAGCCTGACCTACAAAGCAAGACCCTGCCTCAAAAAAAAAAAAGCAAAAAACAAACAAACAAAAAGATGAGCAAGTATTTCTAAAAGGAAAATTTTTTTTTAGTTTTTTGAAACAAGAGTCTCATTTTGTAGTTCAGGCTGGACCAGAACTAAGCCTTGAATTCAGCAGTCCTCCTGCCTCTTCCTCCTGAGTGCTGGGATTATAAATATGAGCCACCATGCCCAGCATTGTGGTATGTGGTACTGATTGTGGGTGAGTGTGAGTCACTAGCGCCTGACTCTGTTGTATGTGGTACCAGGGACAGAATTTAGGACCTTGGGCTTGCTAGGCAGGTGCTGGAATCACTAAGCTAAATCCCTGGCTCCCCAATTTTTGTTTTTAAGACAGAGTGTCACTGTATAGTTTAAGCTGTACTCAAACTCACAGTGATCCTCCTGCCTCTGCCTCCCAAACGCTGGGATTACAGGTGTGTGCCACCATGTCTGGCCATCTAAAACATTTTTAACTTGATAATTAAGCAAGTCTTGCAATACAAGGAAGAGGAGTCACAGCGGGAGTCACATGATCACAACTGGGTCCCCTCTCTCTTTTGCTGTCTGGTTGTACAAGTGCTTGGATTATGAGTAGAATGAATTATTTTCTCAGACCAAGGTTTTGCCATAGTCTTTTGTGTGTGTGTTATTGGGAATAGAACCCAAGGCGTTTATACTGAGCTACATCCCTAGCCCTGCCTTTTTTATTTTTAGTTTTGAGACAGGGTCTCACTAAGTCACTGAGTTGCCCAAATTAGACTCAAACATGGCATCTTCCTAGAATGCTGGGATTCCAAGAGTGTACCACCACACCTAGCTCTCTTTGGTCTCCATGGAGGATAGCTGTATCAAAGAATATGCAAACTATTGGGCATGGTGGCTCATGCCTGTAATCCCAGCATTTGGGAGGCAGAGGCAGGAGGATTGCCATGAGTTCGAGGCTAGTCTGGGCTACATAGTAAGCTCAGGGCCAGCCTGAACTACAAAGCGAGACCCTATCCCCCCCCACACCATGCATGCATTTAAGATTTTGATACATATTACCAACTGCTTCCAGAACATATTAGTTTAGGGTGTTATTACTAGTCTAAGGAGAGTGACCGTTTCACTTTATTCTTCTCAGTTTTAGTTAGTAACATTTAAAAACTTGCAAGTTTGCTAGCAAAATCACCAGTCACTGGTGATTCTTTTTCTTTTCTTTTCTTTTTTTTTTTGAGACAGGGTCTCACTTTGTAGTTCAGGCTGGCCCTGATCTCAGCCTCAAACTCACATCACAGCAATCCTCCTGCCTCTGCCTCCTGAGTGCTGGGATTACAGGCGTGAGCCACCACACCTGGCACTGTGGTATGTGGTACTGGTTGCAGCTGGGTGTGAGTCTCCACACCCAGTATTGTATGTGGTTAACCGGGGTATTGAACCCAGGTCCTTGCGCTTGCAAGACAGGTGCCAGAACCACTGAGCTAAATCCCCATCCCCACTGGTGATTCTTTTTTGATAAATTATCTGATCATGTGCATTATCTACTTTTATGTTTTCTATTCTACTGGGGTATTTTTTTTTTTTACATTTCATTTGTTGAGACTTTAATGTTTTTTTTACTATTCCTCAACCTTTAATAAAAGGGATTCTTCATTGAAAAACTAAAAAAAAAATTATTTATTATTTCACGTATATTCCTTTTGCTTTATTCATTTATAAGAATGGTGTGTTTTAGGCTGTTAACTTGTCTTTCGTATGTTACAAATACTTTGTCCTAGATTATCATTTTTAAATTGAAAAATGTTTTGTCCATTTTTAGTGCATTCGTACATCTGAAATGCCCATCTAGTCAGGGTGGCCCATTCATGCTCACCAAACCACCTGGCAGCAGCTGGCTGTGCCCGGAAATGGGAGGCCAGCAAGTGAGCAGAATGAGGCCCACACTGGGCGAGGCTGGAGAAAATACCCAGCTGAGCAGACTGGGGCAAAGTGGAGAGGTGGTGAGAGGTGGAGACCAACGGCATCAAGGAGCCTGGTGTGACTCATGGGGTGCTAACTTGTGTGAGGACAAGCAGGTGGAGGATGAGCAGGACTGAGATACGGGAAGAGGAGCTGTGGGGGTGGGGCAGGAGTTGTGTTCATTTCCCTGGGGTTGCTTCATGGAGGCTCCTGATGGGACAACTCACTAGTATCTGAATTAAGCTGGTTTCTGTGTTTATGTCAGACTTCATTATCTGCTGCAGAATTATATATTCATATAAACTGGGTCCTAATGCTTTTGTGGATTTTGTTTGCATTTAAAAATCTCAATATAGGTGGAATATGTGGTGTTTGGATGAATTATGAGACTTTAGGAGTTAACCTCTTTTCCTGAAATCATTCATGATTAAAATGTCTTTTCTGGTGCTGGGCAGGGTGGTACATCCCTGTAATCCTAGCACTCAGGAGGCTGAGGCAGGAGAATTTTGAGGCGAGTCTGAACTGTAGAGGGAGACTCAGTTTCACAAAGAAAATAAAAATGTTTCTCCTGATCATTTTTATTTGCAGTTCTCTGTTGTCTTATGACACCACGATCCCCGGGACCGTTCTAGGCCTCTGGGGTCAGTTCCATGGGCCAGTCTTTTCGTATAGCAGCACCCCCTGTGAGAATGCCAGTTTCTCTGGGTCCATTTTCATTAGTGCTAGGATAAGATAAACTCACTTGGGCCCTCTGGATCCCTAAGCACCAAACACACCAAAGCTGATTTAGGGGTTGGGACTTTGTTGGTGGTGCAGAAATCACCCTGCTCTTGAAGAAGCCCCACCCCGCCACCCCACCCTCATCAGGGAAGCCCCCAGCTTTGGCCCAAAGAGAACTCTCCCCACCCCACCCCCACCTCCGCCCTTTGTCCCTACTGCTGCTGCTGTTCCTGCCCTGTGCTCCCCAGTGGGGTGAAGCCCCCGGCATGAGGCTTTGCTGATACATGCACTAGATGCCCTCCAGCCGGGGCCCTGTCCTGCAAACTTTTCTCTTGGGTCAGCTCTGGGGACCTGCTCCTGTCTGTGCTGCTGCCAGGAAGAACTCTTGCCAGGTGCTGACATTTAATGGCGTCCTCCTGATTTCCGTGGAAATGCAAGTTTTTCCCTATTGCACACTCGCTGAGCTTTTCTGTTTTTTTTAAATTCCACTGGGGGTTGAATTTAGGTTGTTGCACTAAACCATATCTCCAGCCCTTTAAAAAAAAATTTGTTTTTAATATTTAATTTTTTTTTTCAGACGGTCTCAGTATGTAGTCTAGAGTAGATTTGAACTCATGATATAGCCCAGACTGGCCGCACAATCCGAGGGATCCTCCTGCCTCCGTCTCTCCAATGTGGGGATTAAGGGAGTGATGTAGCATAGCAGCCTGACTTTTAATTTTGAGTGAAGGTCTTGCTAAACTGCTGAGTTACCCTGTCTGGGCTCAAATTTGAGATCGTCCCTTCTCAGCTCTCAGGGTGCTGGGATGCAGGTGTGTGCCACTCTTCCAGCTGGTTCTTTCTTTTTCGGGAATTTTCTTCTAGAGGAGTAATGAATGTGCAGCCACAAATCCCAAGCATACATCTCAGTGAACTTTTATATAGGTGTCCAATACTTATATAAAGATATCTACCTATATAAAATACTTCTCTTAGATTTAAGAACTACTGAGGCATGGTTGAGTGGGGAAGGAATCATGAGTGTGCTTCCCACAATACCATTTTCTTTCTAGAACTGTCAGTGATCAAGGATGTTAGGGGCAGAGCCGAGTGTCAGGTGTGGCGTTAGGAGGTGGAGAACAAGGTCAGAAATGGCAGGTCATCCTCGGCTCCTCCACTTACTAACAGTGGGTCTTTTCACTTCATTTTCATTGATCAAGATGGAAATGGATGGTAACTCTTGCCTCATAGGTTGTCACAAGGATTGCAGGGGGCAGTGCGTGGAAGCGCACCGGAAATGTTTGTTGTTGTTGTTTTTGTTCTTATGAATAACGACAAGGAAGACGAGGAGGGGAAGGAGGAGGCTGAGGTTCTTAACTAAGCATCCACGTCAGAATCGCCTGGAGCACTTTCGAAAAGTACTCCTGCGCAACCAGCAAGACGTACTGAGTCAGGGTCTGATTTTACACATCCTCAAAGGCTATCGAGTTGCTCATTGGTGGCTCAGAATCACCAAACTGGAGGTGGCCGTGACCCGAAGCACAGAGGGAATGGGTGGCCCTGGGCTGGGTGCTGGGGCAGCAGGGCGACGCCCATACTGGGTGGGACTGGAGAGCAGGGCTGTGGGGCAGACACAGGCTGAGTGGTGACCTCGAGGGAAGGGGAGGGAAAGGAGGAGCGTCAGGTGACTCACTGGGTGCTGACCCAGGTGAGGGGTGAACCAAGGCTGGGGCTGAGGAAGAAGAGTGGTGGGGGCGGGGCGAGATTTCCGTAACTCCCTTTGGGCCCTTGGTGAAGAAGAGCTACAGGAGCATTCAGATCCCTAGGCTTGGGTTGGTGGTGCGGTTCTGGGTGCAGAGAGGCTGGGGAGAGACACGGGCCTGGACAGAGCAAATGTAGGGGCAGGGGAGGGCCAAGTTCACAAGCACCTGCCTCTGGAAAGCTCTCTGTCCACTTAGTCTCTCCTCCCCACAGATCCAGAAGGGCTTGTTTCTCATGCAGTAACTCCTACTATCGTAGAAAACTCAGTCTTCATCCAAAAATGAGTGAGAGCTTTGGGTTATCTCCTTTTCTCATGGGTCATAAAATTCTGTGCATTGCGTGATGAGCTTAATCTTGACCCCTCAGCAAATGTTGGGCTGTCATGGCACCCTGGTGTGTGGATCCCTAGACCCTGGCTTTTCTCTGGCACTTGCTATGGACCAGTTTCCCTTCAGTAAGAATTTAAGACACTCCAGTGTCTCTCTCAGAATCATTTGCATTTAGAATTACAGGTGTGATAGAAATAAGAAAGACGTTGCATTTTCTGGAACAATGCTGTCCAGCAGAACTTTCTATCATGATGGAAATGCCCTTCTGTGCTGTTCCATGTGGTAACCATTAGCCTCATGTGGCTATTGTGGGTTTGAAATGTGGCTACTGTAACTGAGGAACTGGAAGGCTTTTTTTTTTTTTTTCATTTTAGTTAAAGTTGAAGTTGGCCTAGGGCTAGAGGTCCCATTGACCCTGCTATTCTTCTGCTAGGTATATATACACAAAAGAATTGAAAGATTCATATCAGAGTGACATATGTGCATCCATCTTTATAGCAGCCCAGTTTGTGATAGCTGAATCTTGGAAACAACCCAGATGTCCATCAACTGGAGACTAGATAAAGAAGATATTCTTTTTTTATTATTATTTTTTAATTTTTTGAGACAGGGTCTGGCTTTGTAGTTCAGGCTGGCCCTGAGCTGAGCCTCAAACTCACATCACAGCAATCCTCCTGCCTTTGCCTTCCGAGTGCTGGGATGACAGGCGTGAGCCACCACACCCAGCACTGTGGTATGAGGTACTGGTTGCTGCTGCGGTGAGTCTCCACATCCAATGTTGTTATGTGGTTACCGGGGATCGAACGCAGGCCCTTGCACTTGCAAGACAGGTGCCAGAACCACTGAGCTAAATCCCGGCCCAAGAAGATATTCTTTTATAGAAGGGAGTATTACTGTGCCATAAAAATGATAAGATCGAGTCATTCATACTCAAATGGATGTACCTTCAGGACATACTCCTAAGTGAAATAAGTAAGTCACAAATGTGTAAATATCATATCTTTTCTCTGGTATGAGAAAATGAAGATGTAAATGAGTTCTAGAATATATAGTAGATATTGTGAAATAAAAAATATTTAAAAGGAAATGGTATGTAGGGGTAAGTAACAAGCAGAAAAATAATATAATGATAATTAAAAAAAAGGAAACAAAGCCTGTGTATATAGAGGTGGGGAGTTGTAGGGTGGGTAGGGGAATGGGAAAAAATGAGAATTAAGTGCTGTCATTTACTGGTACAAATTCTCAATGCTGAATGTGACCATGATGTGTGTATATATATATATATATATATATATATATATATATATATATATATAATGTACCAATAAAGATTTGAATTTAAAAAAATAATTGAGGGTTGGGGATTTAGCTCAGTGGTTCTGGTGTTTGCCTTGCAAATGCAAGTTCCCTGGTTCAATCCCTGTAACCATGTACAATGCCGGGTATGGTCACGCATGCCCTCCAGCAATCAGCACCACATAGCACTGTGCTGGGTGTGGTGGCTCACTCCTGTAATCCCAGCACTCAGGAGGCAGAGGCAGGAGGACTGCTGTGATGTGAGTTTGAGGCTGAGCTCAGGGCCAGTCTGAACTACAAAAGTGAAACCCTGTCTCAAAAAAAAAAAAAAATTGAAATTGGCAAAGGAAAAGCAGGCACTATTAGGGTGTACACAGTGGGAGGCAAGGACAGCAGGCCAGACACCTCTACTATCAAAGGCCTCTGCTCTGCAGGTTGCTTTGAAAGTGAATCTTCCGGCCGGGGAGTTAGCTCAGTGGTTCCGGCGCCTGTCCTGCAAGCGCAAGGGCCTGGGTTCGGTTTCCCGGTAACCACATACAATACTGGGTGTGGAGACTCAAACCAGCAGCAACCAGTACCACATATCACAGTGCCGGGCATGGTGGCTCATGCCTGTAATCCCAGCACTTGGGAGGCAGAGGCAGGAGGATTGTGATGTGAGTTTGAGGCTGAGCTCAGGGCCAGCCTGAACCACAAAGTGAGACCCTGTCTCAAAAAAAAGAAAAGAAAGTGAATCTTCCAAGTGACATGAACTTCTGACCCCTGCCCCTTGTCTTGCCTGCTCAGTGAGGGGTCTATAGTGTCCCCCATGACTTCCTATCTTAGGGAAATTGCCTGGGACTTTCCGCCCTGTCACCCTCACCTACCCTTGCTTGTGAAGAACCCACCTCATCCAAGAAGCTTTCCAAAGGCTACTGTCTTTTTGGGGTGAGGTCAGTCTTTGGGCTCCAAATAGATCCATTTGGCTTCTTAGTTGGGGGTGGTGGCAGGGGTGGGTCTCAGCAAGATGCCACTGCAAGACAGACAGGCCTGAGGTCCCCGTATGTCAGACTTCTCTGACCACTGCTCACAGCGAAGAGTCGTGTCCCACCCATGACACATGTACTGGCAAACATATATAATGTGGAAGTCAGAGCTTTATAAAAATAATACCACTACTATGTGCTAGTCTTGAGTATTTCTGTTGTGTTTAACTTTTAGGCAGAAACGCTGGTTGTGACCTATTGATCTCATAACCCATCCATGGGTCGCAAGCCACACGGAAAAAAATGCAGCTTGAGATGATGGCTGGATTGGCTGACCCAGCCCTGATGGTCACCCCTACCCACACCTAGTCAGCACCCTGGTTGGCAGTGCCTTCCTGGTCTACTTGGACAAGAGAACAAACAGAGTGACTGTGCTCTAAGAGGCTGAGGCCAGCCCTGCCAAAGGTGCCCACTTGCTGCGGCTGTCACCACGCTGCCCAGACACTGCACTCCTGTCCTCACTCTGGGCTCCTCTCTCTGGACTCCTCACTCACTCCGGGGTCCTCAGGGCTGGTGATGCTCAGTCCCCAGGTGGGCGTCGGTGGCCTCTGCTCACAGAGAAGTCTCCTTTGTTTTCTTCGGCTGGTTGTGCAAAAAATGGCCACGGTCATAAACGCTCTCTCAGAAAAAGAAAAAAAAGAGCAAAACCCCAAGCTTCTGCATGGCAGTGTTGTGAGGGTAGAAACGTGTTACTGTCAGGAAGGTGAGGCTAAGTGTATCTGAGGTCCATTCCATGTGCACGTGTGTCGGAGCCTGCAACTTCCTTTAAGGCACTGAAAACAAGACCTCGGGAACAGCTAAATTAAAATCGGTGCGCTATAGGAAGTGCTGAGCGCTGCAGGGCTGTGGACGCCTGCTTAGCGCAGTTCCCCACCATAGACTTGTGAGTAAGAGGACAGCACAAGCTCTAGGGAAGGACAAAGAGACAGTGGAGTGCAAGCACATTGCACGACGGTCCGGCTCCTAAGCAGATGCTTGTGGGGGAGACTATGTTAGCGGGAAAAGATTTTCAAAGACATTATGGACTGTGGGCCACATTTTAGTAAGTTTCCCCTTAGAAATGGTTAAAGTACTGCTTTGGTGATTGAAGTCATGCTTCTCAGAAAAAACAGTTTGTGGGGCCTTTGGCGATTCTGGCTGTAGTCTGCGGTTGAGGGCCTCTCTCTGGGTGGGCAAGGTGCACCGTGGCCTCAGGCTCGTGGGTGAACCCTCAGCCCAGTGCACCCCCATTAGCACTGGGTTCCTTGGCTTGCTGACGCTGGAACTAGGTGAAGAAAAAGCTCTGAGGCGGGGCGGCCCCCATGGCAGAGGGCAGGCGACAGTGAGACGGAGCTCGTCTGCTGGAAGACAAACTCCACCCTCTTCTCTTTTGCCCAAGCAAAGGCAGCCACTCACCAAGGTGGGGCCAAGCCCTGACTCTCTCACTTCCCTGACCGCTTGGTCCCCAGATCTGCTTCTGTGAGTCACTGGCAATGATGACACAGGCACTCCCGTCAGGGAGGGCCCTCAAACGGAAGCCAGATATTTCTGAGAAGAACGAATTATTCCACCTCATCTGAGGAAGCATGAAGGCAGTGCTTTGGGGACCTGTCACATCACCAGCAGGCTTCTGTGTTAACAATAGATTACTAGGCATTGGGCATACCTAATACACTACACATCTTATAACTGATATTTGCAAATGCTATTCAATTAAAAATAATGAAACCTTGGGCCAGGGATTTAGCTCAGTGATTACAGCATCTGCCTGGTAAGTGCAGGGTCCCAAATTTGATCCCTAGTAACCACGTATCACAGTGTCAGGCCTGGTAGGTTACCGCTATAACCCCTGCACTCAGAAAGTAGAGACAGGAGAATTGCTGTGAGTTTGAGGCTTGCCTGGGCTACATAGTGAGCTCAGGGCCAGCCTGAACTACAAGTAAGACCTTGTCTCAAAAAACTAAAAAAAAATCATGGGGGAGAAAATAATAAATACCAATATTAACCTAAAATAATATCAAAGTCTCTGAAAATACTTCAAAGGATTTACATAGTTACTCTGTGACATGTCCTCAGGGCCAGACCTGGGAGAGGGCTTGATGGAAGCGGTAGTTGCAAGAGCTGCCCAGTTATGTATAATAATATAAGGAATAGAGAAAATCTTGCAAGCTTGAGCATTGTAGCTAGTGGAAATTAGATTCTGGTGATGAAATTTTAAATGATTTTAACTGAAGGAAAGGGACGCACGGCAGTAGCTACAGTGGACCGATGAGTTTAGGTTCTCAGTGGGCCGCCTGATTGTTCCCACGCACCCCACATGGCCCAGAAAGATGGAAACCCAGAGTCCACAGTGCCTGCGGAGGAGTCCCGGTCAGCGCCAAGGCTGGTTGCTTGGTTCCTTCTTGGCCCGTTTGGGACAAAAGAACAAGCATGGCTCCTCTCTGCAAAGACAAGATGCGAGCGTTTGCATCAGAGAGAAAGGAAAAGGCTCTCCATTTCCCTTGTTGCACCCTGTCCCCATCTTGGCCGGACTCCTTCCTCACACTGGGAACAGCGAAGTACAGCGAAGATCACTGAGTGGAATGAAGCGCCCAGCAGTAGAGGAGCAGTTAGCAGATCCCCTCGGACCCCTTCCCAGAGCGGAGACTTTGAGCACGTTTCCGGCCCCTCCGGGGGCACTGGAGCCCCTGAAGTAGCACTTGGGGTCTAACCAGGGACAAACAGAGGAAGGAACCTAAACCTGTCCCAGCAAGCAATTGATTTCTTTTGCTTTTTTTTTTTTTTAAGTACATGTGCTGCCGAAGTGAGCACTTATTTTGCTTTTTATGTAAGTACCCTGAAGAAAGCTTCTCTGAGTTTTATATGAACTGGCCCTGGGAAGATAGTAAATGGCTAGTCTTGGTAGGATGGAAAAAGAAAGGAGGAAATTTTGCAAGGGAAAATGAAACATTTTTTATTTGGGTGCACTGAGACCAGCCATCCAGGTAGACTGGAGGGCTCCACATGGACCCAGAGCGAGAGGCTCTGAGAGCCCAGCCACGTGTGCAGCAAGGCCCTGGAACAAGGGAGGGGCTGTGCCCTTCTCCAGTCCTGCTCCTCAGGCCACCAAAGGCCAGTGTGGGGTGGTGCAGGTGTGAGGACACTGAGGCTGAGCACACACAATGGAGGGCGCAGGGAAAGGGCTAGGGCAGTAGCTGGTGAGGCAGGGAGCTGTCAGTGTGGACACAGAGGAGAGTTCCCACAGGGAAGGTGAGCTCGGCCTGTGCCCAGCAGGCTGCGGAGAGGGGAGCAGCTCAGTTTATCTGAGGAAGGAGCCCTCTGTGATAGCAAATTTCTGTCAACAGGAAGTCTGCATAGTCTTGAGACGGCCATGCTGCCAGACTCACTTACAGACTGTGTGAGAAGGTGGCCCAAGGACTACAAGCGCCCTTCCGTAAAAGTGCTTGAACAAGCAGTTTGGAGTAGAGGTTGAAAGAGGAAATCTGGACACCAGAGTTCAAGACTTGCTTCTGTCTTTTTGGTGATCTCCAGCATACGTACTTATATTCTCTAAGCTTCTCTGTTTCTCCATTAAAAAATAAGGATTCTAAACAAAACAAAACAGCCATAAGTGAAGCTCGTGGCACACCTGCTAGGGGTTTTATGAAGTTTACAAGAATTAATCAAGGCGCTGGTTGTGGTGGCCCATACCTATAATCCCAGCACTTGGGAGGCTGAGGCAGGAAAATCGCTATCAGTTTGAGGTCTCCCTGGGCTGGCTACACAGTGTGTTCAAGGCCAGCCAGCCTGAACTACATAGTGAGCCCTTGTCAAAAAAAAAAAAAAAAATCGAGTCAAAGCACTTAGACTGGTGCCACGCCTATACTAAGGGCTGTGTGCGAGGCAGATGCTGAGCTGTCATTGTGGGCACCGTGGTCACGCTGATTCACCCTGAGTGACTGAACTGTTTTGCAGGAGGAGCAAAGATGAAGAGGTTGCGTCCCAGTTTTCAAGAAGTTGTGGTCTCATGTGGAAGGCACAGAACTGTCTCGTGTGGCGATGGCAGGACAGTGTGGTGATGTCACCAGCGCAGAGCCTGCCTGGGAAGGCTCCCGGGGTGGCAGAAACCAGCTTCTGAAACTGTGACGTGGCTCGGAAGTGTTTTCACTGTGACAGGCCTGAGCTCTCAGGCTGTTTGCTCTGGGGGCGGCTTTGCTTGGACTGTGCTGCACTGAAGCTGAGGACTGGCTGGGCTGGCTGGGCCAGGTCCAGGCTGGGGCCCCGCCTGGGCTCCTGGGCACACCTGAGGCCCATGGCCTTTGTTCCTGAGCCTCGGGCCTCAACACTAAGCTCCCGGACCAACCTCATCTGTGCCCGGCACCAAGCTGGGCGTCCTCTGTGGTGGGGTGACACATCCTGCTCTGAGGAGGGTGCTTTCAGCCTTGTCCATTTTACAGTTAAGGAAAGGGACCAGCACTCGGGGTGTCTTGTAAAAGGCAGAGCCAGACATGGAGCCGAGGATCTCAGAGCCCCCCGTCAGGTGCTGTTTCTGTGCCCCACCCTGGGCAAGGCCAGAGGTGACTCAGCTGAGAACCCTGCCCTGCAGGACAAGGTGGAGCTGGGCTTGGTGGTAACTGACCCTCGGGAAGGACAGAGGGCTGCGAGAGCCCTGGCCAGGTGCTGCCCAGCAGTCCCTCCTGCCGAGACCCGCCTGCTCCCCACGGGGCTGTTGAGGAGAAGGATGGCTCTAGTTGAAGAAAGAAGAGGCTTTAAGCATCAGCCTGTTTTAGTTTCCAACAGAACTTCATCTGATCACAGTCAAAACAGAAGACAGAAGGGGAACTGCCCTGGGTGCAGAGCCAGGGAGTGTTTGGCCCCTGAGTGCCAGACGCCCACCCCGACTGCCCTGCGGAGCCTCTCCAAGCTCTCCGCTGTGGGGAGGCTTATTTTCATCTTTAGTTTCGGTCTAATCCTGATAAAAAATACATAATATCAAATTTATCATGTTCACCATTTTGAGTAAACCATCCAGTGGTGTGAAGTACACTCATCTCCACAATTTCATTTCTAGGACTTTCCTTCATTTTCCCAAACTGAAACCCTATGTCCATTAAACGCTGAATGCCTCCAACTCATGCTGTCACAACTCTCCTTTCCTGTAAGAATTTGACTTCTTTAGATAAAGTGTATGAGTGGAATCATACCATATTTGTTTTCTTCCTCTCTCCCTTCTTTTCCTCCTCCTCCTCCTTCAGTTCTGGTTTATTTCACTTAGTGTAATGTTTTCAGGGTTCACACATGTTCCAGCAGGTATCAGAACTTCAACATGTATGTAAGGCTGAATGATATTCCACTGGACCCTAAAGCTACATCTTGTTCATTGATCCATGAATAGCGGGTTGTTTCTACCTGTCATTTCTTGTGAATGAAAAATAAAAGCTGCTGTGAATACGGGTGCACAAATCTTTGTTCAGGTTCCTGGTTTCGGTTCTTTTGGGTCTCTAACCACAGGCATGTAATTGCTGGATCATGCGAACTCTAGGCGTAAGGTTTTCAGAACGGCCACGCTAGCTTCCACAGTGGCAGAACCATTTCCATTCCCACCAGAGGGCACAGAGTCCCAGTTTCTCCACACCCTCAGCCTGGGCCAGGTGCTTTTAGTCTCTGGGATGATGCATATGATAGGCGGCCGACTGATACTGGTCGGACGAGTAAGGGGGCAGCCTTGGTCTCAGAGCAGCTGTACCTGGGAGCCCTCTGCCTAGAAGCTGGCACCCAGTCCAAGGTGTCTACCAAGGAGAGTCCTCAGACCTTCCCTTCTGTCCCTGC
>PVIR01031562.1:0-19312 GCA_004026965.1 Petromus typicus
GTCTCCACACCCAGTATTGTTATGTGGTTACCGGGGAATCGAACCCGGGCCCTTGCGCTTGCAAGACAGGCGCCGGAACCACCGAGCTAACTCCCCGGCCCAAAAGTTTGAATTTTTTACAGGGAGAAGAGTAGTATAGCAAAAATAATGGATATAAAATACATAAGAATCAAACAAGAGCTTCCCAGTCCAAAGAAATAACTAACCTCAAATAATTACATTACCTAACAATTTTAAGAAGTAAGATAATACATAATAATGTCCACCTTCCCCAGTATATGAGTTTTCTGGACAGCATTTACCAGATGGTATTGGTTCAGGGGAAAATATTGATAAAACTAGTATAATTCATCTCTTTCTGCTAGTTACATGTTATCTGCCTAATAGTGTTTTCACATCAGTGTCAGTGGGTCCCACGCTGGCATTTTTCGAGTTAATATGCACAGCAACAGTCTCTGCACCTCTGTGCTCCCAAAACGTCCATGCTTTTCCTGACTTTATGACTTTAGATTGCGAATTCTCAAACATCATTGTGCCACAGATTCATCTAAGTGACAAGTTTAATACACAGACACAAGGATGCCTAGTGAATGATTTTAAAATCCAGATCATAAAATCTGCATTTGTAGCAAGAGTTATGCAGATAATTCCCACTTGAGTGATTAACGATGATCTCTTTTTCATCACCTATTTGAGAAATGTTTCCTAATTTTATTTTCTTTGATAAAATCATAAAAATATTGAAATGGGCTTTAGGAATAATACTTACTCTCCATTGCTGGACAGAACATCATTGTCCTAGCACTCATGATGGTGCTCACAAACTGAGAGGATGTTAAGTATTAGTTGACCTCCAGTGAAATTCAACAGACCCCTAAACTGAAAAGTCTGTCCTGGGGAGAGTTTGGGTGCTCAGCATTTATTGTGCTCTAAAATGCAAATCTGATGCCCAAGTCCTCAGAAAAACAGATGCCCTTGTATCATGGGATATATTATAATAAGTATATCAACATATCCATATTTACATTATGATACGGCCAGAATGTTATGATACCATATCAAATAAGGTTATACTTCTATAATACAATGATATTACTGCATTGGTAAATGATCAGATTAAAATCATGACTGATTTATCTTCTACCATTAATCAATAATTTCAAAATCAGTAATCTGTGCTACTAAGAGATTTCACTGGAAGCCAGAGAAGAAATATTGGGTGATATCCAAATGTTGAAAACTAATTCAATTTCATTATGTCCTTTCAGCTTTGAATTACCTGAAAATTTGATGGGAATTTTGTTTTTGTGATAATTACCCCCAAATCATCTTATTTCCATACATTATCCTTTAAGTTTATATTTTATTCCACTTTTGGCCATGACCGCCTGTCTCTCTCCCAAGCCTATTTTTCTTCATTGAGTGGAATCATCAACAGAAAGGGGTGGATGACTTAATTTAACAGTAAAATAATTATGCAAGAAACAACTCAGGGTCCTGCAGATGTTTCCAGCTGAAATACCAGCTGGCATTGTAGTTGTTTGTGTGTAGCGGAATCCCACATGCCAATGAAAAGAAACAATCAGTTCGAGCTGACTCAATTTTTTTATTTCCATTTTTCTAACATAGATGAATATGATGCAAATTGTTTGAAAATAAGAGCCTTATAGCTAAGTGCATTACCATACTCTGCTGCAAAGAAAAACCAAAATTTAATGGTGACGTGACAAATGTCTAGAAATATTGCCTTGTGAAGGTTATTCAAATGTGGTGGAATCTCTGCTCAGTATGTTGACTATGTAAGTGTCATAAATGCTCAAAATATCTTAGCATGGTAATGCACCTTTTTCATAGAGTATGAAGGTCTTTTCAATTAAAGAGAAATTGAAGAAAATCTCTACTGAACCTTCTTCATTTCAACTGTAGTTATGAAGATAGTGGTAACACATATGGTAAAAATCCATAATAGCAAGCTGGAAATATTATTCCCTATATTAAATAAATAATCACATGGTAGTAACAGTGTAGCTAATATCTACTCAGTATCACATATCAGTATTTTATGGGTATTATCTATATTTCACCAAATTCCATGATCTCGATATTATCAATACATTCATGCTACAGACAATGAACTAAGGATTCAGAAATTTTAAGTAATCTGCCTAGCTTGCCCAGTCAGTGCTATACCCAGATGCATACCCAAGCTTTATTCTAAAGCCTGTATGACCTTAACTGGGATCACTAAATCATTTCGTCCTTACATTTTATTGGGATGTGTTGAACAGATGTCAAAAACAGTAATGAAGTTGGAATAGCTGAATGGCAAGTCCTACGATGGTGTCTAGATCAACATTAACAAACCAGAAAATATTGCTTGGTGTTTACAATGAGCCAGTCATTTTTCAGAAGCTAAAGACATTGCTGTGAGTAGGTAAGGCAACCAGAGAAACAATGTGTAGGACAAAACTTAATGTGTTGTGTGTAATATAAGTAGATAGGTAAGGTTGCTAGAGAGGCTCCAGTTAGTGGAGAGTTCCAACAAAATAAGGTAAAGAAGTATTCTCCACAGGGAACACACTGATCTATGCAGAGAATCTAATTTCTACCATGTATTTTCAGATGACTTTCCTGAAAATCAACCCCTAGTGCACAGTTGGGAAACTTCTCAGGCCTTTGGAATTCTCCACTACATCAGGGTGAGATGCAAGGATTCAGAAGCAAAACATTCTACAGGGAGATTATTGTGACCTCGAAGTTCAGAAATGCTATTCATGTATCACACACTTTGAAATCAAGTAGGTAAAATCAGGCCATTTGTTACAATTTCCCAGGCTGGCCAAAGCCACTGATGGACTTGGGACATCTAGTGAGATAAAAATATTCCTTTTGCCTTTGAGTGATCCTGTGCTCCTGGCTTTGAAAAGTAGCCACCAGAGGTCTCCTTGCCAATAGCAAACAAACAATTCTACCTTCCTCCCAGATGCTGTTCATATGTGAGTATAGTTTATGACAACATCTATGGGTGGGGCGGAGCTTCCTGACATGTCCTCCATTAGGCAGGGCTGCTTCTGACACCCAGCACATGCAGAGCTGGGACTGATCTCACCCCATGTCTGCTCATGAAAGCATTAATGATAACCTTCTGTCCTTTGCATTTGGCAAAGAGATCCTGTTTCACATGTGGCTGGTATATATTTGGACAGCAAACCTATTTCACCCAGCTGACACCACAAGTAAGCTCAATTACCTTCTTCCAGCTGGAAACAAAGTGAATCTCAGAAATTCCGCTCTGGCCCAGGACTGGCTGACCCATCACCAATGTGGTTTGTCAAAGACAAAAAGTTGGGGTCCAATTCAGTCAAGAGTGCAAACCAAGATCACAAATGGCGAAGTTTTCCCTCAGTGAGAGTGGAGACGAATCCAGGGTGGGAACATTCCACCTGTGAAAAGGTCAGATTACATTTATTCCAGGACTCATCTTAAAACTCCAATGGAAGACTAGTTTAAAGGACGTATATTTAAATAGCTTCAAGGACATATATTTCTTTTAAATATGTAAGGAATCACAGCCCTCTCCAGTGTTCCTGTCTTCTCTCTTTTCCTTCCACAGCTCTACCTCTGCCTTTCCTCCCCCCTATTTCTGCTTTATCTTGAAGTAGGCATCAACTTAGATATCTCAAGAGCCACGATTACAGAATTTCAAAAACAATGCATTACATATTTACATTCAACTCAGTTACAAGAGTCAACTTAATATTTCTTAATGGAGAGGACATGGTCTTTTGTACAAAATAGCCTTTTGGAAGGGGGAAAAATAAGTTTTATTTGCAACCACTGCACATCATTTCCCGAATTCCCATGGATACACTCACTGCCAAACCTTAGCCATCTAAAGCAGCTAAATTCCCTATAATATAACAATACAAATTCTCCACAATGTGATTGATTTTTCTTTTCTTCTGCAGTGCAAGTAGCCAATCACCATTCTTTTGTACATTATTATAAACACAATATGAAATAAAGTTTGAGGATTTCATTGAATTAAGCAAATGTAAGATAAATCATTTCTCATTGTCCCAGATAAAAAAAATATGAAAAGGCCCTTCATTTAATCTAATTCATCTGCCTGATTAGGTGCATTCAGAATAGAGAAAATACCCAATAATTTGAATAGTGAATCTTAGAAAATTATTACCTAGGATTAGGGAATTAGGCACTAGGAAAAGTGATGTGAATTCTGGGGAATATCCTAGGGCCGAGGTGGAGAGACCCAAGAAAGGAGCAAACAAGGAAGGACTGTCCCTGTCAAAGGTTGGAATTTGGAGTGTATTGTAGAGTAAGTAAGTACAGTCCACTAAAAGGTGGAGAGCTTTGCTAAGTTACCAGAGGCCAGCGCTGGTCCCACGTGGACAGCCCAGAAGGGCAGCAGGAAAGAAGAATTACAAAATCAACTGTGGAGGCAGCAAGAGGCTGAAGTCTACCTGCCAGGGAGCTAGGAACCAGTGCTGTGGGCCTGACAGCTTAGAGACCAGAGTGGACGGAGAGTGAGGCGCCACCTGCACCCCCAGCAGTCTTCATCCAAAGAACAGAGGGTGATAACACCCAGCTGCACTAGCACAAGCCACACAATAAAGGTCGAATTTGGAACAGAAAAACAACAAACTGACGACTGATACTTTCAGGATTTTTGTTCAGTTGAGAGCCCATTTATTTGTTTCGAGCAAGTTAGAAAATGTTGCTTAGCCGCTTCATTCAGGAGGATTATAGCTGGGAGTGAGAAAAACTGAAGAGTACAAAGAACCCAGGATTTTCTCTACAAGAAATCATAACATTTTCAACATCGTTTCTCATATTTAGAGTCCTGGAAGATTCATCTCATAGATCTGCAGGGGTCTGATCAAAGTCCAGGGAAAGTTTGGGAAAAGTATAGAAGTTTGTGGTTTAATGTTTCATTGATAAAGGTGGAAGGTGATGCTTTTCCAAGGATTAGTGTAGTTTCTATTTGAAGGAGATACCAGTTATCCTAACAATGTGTATCTTCTTTAGTTCCAGCCTGTCAAAACAAATTCATTTGGAGGAATAAACATGGAGCCGGTGAGTATAAACTACAGAAACTTGTGACAGTGACACAAGTTTGAGCTCCACAAGTGCTCGGCCACATCTACCAAGTGTACCATGAGTTCAGGGCACTCGGGGTGTGGAGCTAGGCGTGTGGTACCCACACTGTTTTCTTCGCCCTTGCCGCTGGAGGCTCAAGTCTTCCTGCTGCCCTCTCACCCTCAGACACACTCCCACACACATCCGTCACAGGCCTGACTGGGCCTCTAGGATTCAGGGGAGGGGGAGGGCTCAGACAAGGGTAGTTAACTACTTTTTAATAAAACACAATTTTTGTATTAATACATTTTCTAAAAGAAACAAATTTGCAGGAGTCAAATTTAAGGACTTTGAAAGAATATATTATAAAGAATCTTACTGTCACCACTCCCTCAAACAGGCCACCTTTCTTCCCCAAAACAACCATGTCATCAGGGTCCTGGGTGTGCTTTCAAATATCCCATCCCTTGTGATGAAAGCACACAGATTACTTACTTTTTGAGGAATAGGAACAGTCTCTACCCTGTCCTTTGTTTTATTTCCTCATTTTACTTTTCAAGTTTCATTGTCACCAACAAGGCCATATCAAGCTTATTTCCCACTATCAAGCCGAGTGTTTATCAGCCTGGTGGTTAAACACTGAACTCACTATTTGAATTTTTATTTTCTTCACAATAAAGTTTAACATTTTTGTTAGGTCCAAAATCCATTTGCTCTTTTCACTGTTATCTGTTCTTTTAAATTCTTGTCCATTTGGATATTATTTTACTCACTGTGAGTAGTAGAAGGTTTTTTAGTCAGTGATAAAAGCTCGAGATATATTTTTCTGATTGAGTTGTGTCAGTTGAGGGGATTTTTGTCCTGTAGTAATTTTTAACTTTTTAATGTATTTAAGTTTATAATTATTTTAGCTTTCATCTTTACAAGAGCATTTGTTACTACAAGATTATAACATTTTCTTTTTTTTTTTTTTTTTTTTCCTGTGGTACTGGGGATCAAACTCAGGACCTTGCACTTGTCGGGTAGGTGTGGGACCACTGAGCTAAATCCTCTGCCAAAGAAGGAAAAGAAAAAATTTATGGTAAAAAGGGGAAAATAGAAACAAAGCTTATGTGTACAGAGAGGTAAGGGGATGTAAAGAGAGGACAGAGTCATAGGAAGAAATAAGCATCAAGACATATCATGTAAGGTACAAATTCTCAATAATCAATGTGATCATAAGGTATGCCTAAAATGAACCAATAAACTCAAGAAGTCAAAAACAGGTCATAACATATTGCCATAGCTCATCTAGTATTTTATAGCAAATATATATTTAAATATTAAATCTACTTATATCTTTGGAAATTATGTTGGTAAAGTTATGAAGTAATGTTCCAAATGTACTATTTCTCATATGAATGTATTAGTCATTTTTATCTGACTGTATAAGTATTTGCTTCTAAGTCAAATTTTGACAGTCCTGGAAAAAAGTATTTCTTCAGAGTTCTTCTATTTCAAAAAATATTCTAGAATTCATTTTTAACTTCTTTGAAGAATCCTGTTATGGATGTTAAATCTCCTTTTCCTGTTCTCTATAAATGTCACTTCTTATCCTTCAGTATAACAACACATTATTTTCATTTCACTGGCTTTTGCCTGCATTCCTATGTTGCAGCCTGTTGGTAGTTATTTTTCTCCCCCTCATTGCTTCTTTTTTTTTTTTTTAGTACAATTTATGTGAAGTTTCTATTTTTAAATATTTTTCTTTCTTTCTTGAATTTTGATAATCATACTTCATTTCCTTCTAGTATTTTTACCACCTTCTCTTTTGGTTTTTTTAACTTGTATTCTCATTTTATTAATTTAATTACACCATTACTTTTATTGCAACTATTTGAACATGATTTTTATCTGTTGCCAAATTTTTCTATTGAACACTATACATTTTCTAGTTTTTCCACATCATCTTTGCTTTACAGTGGTATTTTGTGGACATTGTACTTGTGTTTCCTATTTATTTATCACTGAATGATACATATTTGTGCAGAATCAGCTATTTTTAGAAGGATTTTATGAGACTGTCCTGGGACTATTTCCAAAACCAGCCAAGAGTTTTCATATGTCTGAGTTTTTAATCTTTACTTCTCCGGCATCAGAGATGTCTAGACATGAGTTTGTCACTTACCTCTGTCTCACAGACAATGAGAGCGTCACCATTTTCTAAGGTGGTCTGTTGAGGAACAGATTGGAATTAAAAAAGTTAGATAAGGTTGGAGTTTATCTTGAGTGTGCATAAATCAGACCATAACTGGCCCTTTAGTTTTGAAATCAATAGTTTTATATCAAAAGTAATATGCACAGTTACTGTGCTGAGTAAATAGCGTAGTCGCACCACACATCATCTCTGTGGACTATAAAATAAAGGAGTTATGCTAGACCATTTAAGGATTTCTTTTGGACATTCTACAGCATTATAATTATTTCTTAGGACAGAAATCACAAAGTCTGTCACCCAAGAAATTATTTTTTTAAAACTCCCCTGTTTACCTCCATTCTTAGGAAATACTCCTTCAGTCATAGCCAACAAACCCACAGATTGGTAAAAGGACATCCAGTGAGTAAGGTTAACAGACACTCCAGTAGGAAAGTCTCCTTTCCTTCCACAGAGTCAGCTGTCTAAATAATGAAAAGTAGGCCTTTCATATGGTTAATCTATAAACACATATTTTTCACAATACTCAAAGTCCATATATAATAAATGTTAATATCTAGAATTATTTTATTTCTGTCTGATACTAAATTACACTGCTGTTTTAATCACCATCAATCATTACTATCACTCTATCTTCACTATCTTTACCACCTTTAATTACTAATGAAAAGAAAAGGGTCTCCAAAAGGATAGTGATTCTTTGTATCCTGATCACTTAATGTATTTATATGTGTATTTTACTGGACTTTAATAAGAGAATGTTGGCACTGGAAGCAATAATTTCTGCCAATGAAGATAGAGCAAATAGATCAATCATTCTGGAGGGTTGGATCAGGAAAGTGGGAGAAGATAGCCAGAGGGGTAGATCCTGCAAAGCAGAAAAAGACATAGAACCAGCTCAAGTTCTTGAATTCTTCACCTGAACACAGTAAATAGGATGGGAAGGCAAGAAAACAATGTTTTCAATAAATAAAAAATAAAGGTCCCAAAGAAAGCAATTAGTATTTAAAGTCATACTCCTTTCAGTATAATTATTCTAGCACCACCTCTTATACAATGAAACTCAAAGGAAGAAAGGTGCAAATGTAAAGAGGTGACATGAGAGTTTCTCAGAGATGGTAGAAGAGTTCTACACCTTAATGAAAGTAGTAATTGTGTGAATCTATACAACCTATTCAATGGGTAAAATTGCTCATGAGTGCATTCACTACCACACACCCACATCCCCCCCACACACTGGGGAGGTAAATACTAAATATGATCTGTTGTCCAATGAAAAGCGATGTGTCATGGCAAACTCCATTGCAGTGCCATTACAATAAGTTATCACCCTTGTCAAATCTGGATGAATGGGATAGGATCTTAAGTACACCTTTTGCAATATTTTTTGAGTCTCTAATCACCATAAAGTAAGAGTTTCTTCACTAAAAGAATTTTTATCTCATTTGATTATTGACATTAACATTAACATTAGCATTAAATGGCTTTCTAGAGAGAAGTATTTGGGAGAGTGTGGGGTTCTCAGCAGGAACCTAGGTATTGTTTAGAAGTGAGCATTTTCATGTTTCCACACTAGGTCAAACCTCCAACCCAGTGCAAGTAAGTACACCGGCTACTGAGTGAAGCTAGGATGCTCTACAACACCTTTCCCCAGCTGCCACCCCATCCTACTGAAGTTGTGACCCTCTTCCTTTGGGGAGCCACTGATGGAAATTCCAGATCACTAAGCCTTTACACAATCTCTTGCATGCACTTTTCCCAGTCTGTCTTTCCAGTCACTCTTCCATCACTTTCCTTATCCTCATTCTCCTTCTGATTATACCTGATTATCCCCTTCATGTGCACATGGTAGTACGGGTGGAGTGTGACAGTCCAAGAAAGCTTTGTTGAATGATCATGGCAGTTGGGGAAAATTCTCAGCTGGGCATCTGGGGGTGTCCTCCATGTGAACTTCACAGCAGATTTCCTCAGGTCTTTAATATGTTGGCAGTCACTTTCCAAGAAAGAATGAAGATGGCCAGGTCTGAGCTAAGATCAGCAATTGCACAGAGACACTTTTAATGCATTGGTGAAAACACCTGAGCTATTCCAAAATCAAAGTACCCGGGCCATTCCAAAATCAAAGCTAAGAAACAGCTCCCACTTTCTGATGGTTGGAGCCACAAAGAAGTTGTGGTCATTTTAAAGGATGAAAGAGATTGTTTAGTTAGGGAAACTATCCAAGGAAGCCCTTTTTGTAGGGGTCATACAAAGCTTGTGTGGGTTTTCCATGTCCAAATATGAATGTGTGTCTGTCTCTGTGTCAGTGTGTGTGTGTGTGTGTGTGTGTGTGTGTGTGTATGTTTATGTGTACAAGAGGTATTCTAAAAGGAAAGAGATATTCCAAGAAGGCAGAAGGAGGATTTCAAACTTATAATTGGCACAAGCAAAGGATGGTGCAATGTTGGTGAAGTGCTCTGGTTAAACTACTTAGTAATCTAGGAAATACTATCTGAATATGTGTGGCCAACTGTGGGCCCCAGAACTAAGTCATGAGCCAGTGAGTACCCATTGTTTTAAGCCACTGTTTTTGGAAAGTTTATTTGTTCTGTTCCAGTACAATTTCACACCAACTCCAGCATCACATAAATTGTCATTCTCAGTGTGGAAAGACCACAGCCCTATTCTTCTATTATAAAAGTCACATTCTAGCATGATAATGGATTGGTGCATTTCTCTCTGTCACTAGATTCTGAGTTCCCTGGAGTCAGAAATGTGCCTGGGACTTCACATTAAGCATGAAAACATATTAGATACTAAAGAAATAAATACTAAAACAATAAAATGCCGAAGAACTAGTTTTCATCTGGTTAATCTTATTTGACTTTGTCCATCAAAATATAAGCAGGGGGAACTTCCACCTCCTGCATTGAGAAAAGCAGGGGATCTCATGCCCCAAGGAAGTGGCTCATATGGAGTTAAATTTCACAACAATAATATATTGGACTTTTCAATGTGCTAAGATTAAATAGCCTCAGATGAGCAGTATTTTACTAGCTCTGTCCCTAATGAGCTAAGGAAATTTTTACTTGGAAATAACAGAATGTAATTCCAAACAAGATCCTGTAAGACTTGGCTTTCTATCAAAATGTAATATAAAAATAAAAATATTTATTTTATGTGATTTTTCTCTAGAGTTTTGTCCAGCATTATCCAGAGCAAGTCAAATTACTCATTATAGCTGAAGTTACTTGTATATTATGGGCAATATGACTGGAAAAAAACCCAGGGTAATCTTATTGGTCATCTTCAAATTATAATTTCTCCAGTTTAAAGTCATTGCTGTGTATATATTTTAGCCCAAAAAATTCAAATGTTGAATCACTAAATAACCTATTTAATTTATCTAGAAATTACCAATTTCTAGAGGTAAAGTTTCTTTTTAAAATTAAAGCCTATTTGATAGTATTTTTCAGCATATGCCTAATAGTACCACATGTCATCTTTAAAATTATCTTGAGTACTAATGAGAAAGAGAGAGTGATGTTGACTAGGGTGTTAAAATAAGAGATTTTTCAATCCTTGTTTGCTTTGTTTTGTCCTTGACTTTGTACTTTCAAATCTGAAATAGTTGATTTAGTTTATTAGCAATCCCTAGTGTTGGTTGACTTCAATTTCAAAAGTCATAGGCATTACTAAATTTTAACTAAAATCAAAATCAATAGCTAGTTTCACTTTAAAAGAAAACCTTACAGAATGGCTTACTGAAATACTTTGAGTTTAGATTCATTTTAATTTCCAGGAAATAGCAAACCGTATTGTTAAAAGGCTACATGGCTTTACTACATTGCAATAATTTGCCAAAATAAATCTAACTCTTCATTAATAATTTTCTATTTATTTATAGGGAAATTTAATTCATATGATAGTAACTCGTTTATACAGTCTTTTAAACCATCTTTTGAATGGTCTTTTTTCCTTGGATCAGAAGGTTTTACTTTTGCCAGTTACAAAAGAAGAAATGGCTCAAGCTTCAGTAAAAACACAATCCCTCATCATGGTATGGTTGAAAATCACATGTCTGTGGGACAAGTTACAGCCCAAGTGTCAGGTGGGATCCAAATAGACAGACTGACTTCATTTGTGAGGCCCGTGCTTTCTGGGCAATAATTAATCTTTCCGCTTGTTTCAACAAGAACGAGCTAACTTGCTCTCCCCTTACTACACTTCAGACATCATAGGTAGAGCACTGGTAAATAAATTTGTACAGATACAAATCCAATTCTTGTACAGGAATACTTGATTTTGTGACAGTGGTGTACAGGAAAACTAGGAAATGAATCAGTCTTGTGTTCTACACTCAGTGAGACACTGGGTAAACTTCACCTGAACTGGCTCACCCTCAAGCTGCCTACCAGAGTCATGAATCATACTTAGAGCTAAGCAAGATGGCACTTTGGCTCTGAAGCCCACTAACTCCACAAGCTTGAATTGGGACTGATGCTATTTAGAACTCCTGGCTTGGAGAACGGAATGACTGTTCAGTGCCAAGGAATTTCCATAAACCATACACACACTTGAGCTTCATATTTATCATTTGTAATGCCGTGGCCATTGCCCAACACCTATGGCAAACATTCATTCCACAAGTACAAAAATAAAGGTTCATTAGAAAACTTTATGTTAAATTTAGACATTGAAAATTAAAATGCAAGGGAGCAGATCTTTGCTGAATCACGAGAAACAATGATTAAGTGCTTTTTCCATGCTTCTATACCCCAAACTCTGTAGCAGAAAAAGTAAGAAATTCAGGATCAGAAGTTCTGCCGATGATCAGTCGTTTGATGTTGGAAAATCTTAAAATTCTCTAGTTCAGCTTTTGTCTCCCTAGTTGCTGCCCAATGTGCTACTTAGAGTCAGGATCAAGACCCAATGAAGGATCTGGAAAACTTCACGAGTCATTATATGACGGTGAAATCCAGGCGTGGCTGGGTCAAATACACCGCACGCGTGTCTTCTAGCACACAGAGAGAATAATAGAGGCGCGAGCACACTCTCCTCCGTGTGTAGAAACTGAGTTAAGGACGTCTGAAATTCCACCCGGTCTCCTTGCTTGTGACTCCTCCCTCAGCCAAACTCACACAACCAATCCTTAGCCGTCTGTACCATCGCCCAGCTCTCTGCATGCTTCAACCAATCTGCGACACACCCTTATGGTTACTCCCCCTGCTGTTTGCTTTATAAATTGTGCGTTGCCTCATAAAAGCAGAAGTGCTCCTTGAAACCTCCACTGCATCTGACCTCACTCTCTTAGCCTTGAGCCTACGCCAGTTTCTTCAAAAACGTCGAGACCACAATAATTATATACTCTTCCCATTTCCGCTTAGAACTGTTTGCTCAAAATTAGAAGAGGTAGAACAAAACGCAACAGAATTAAAATTTAGGATTTTTCCCAAATATTTTTATTTCTATAGGAAAACTTAGTGAGATCTACAGCACTGCATTTTAATGTTTCCAACCATTGAGGACACCTATTGACTTGCTTTATAACACACATCTTCTCTTTCCAATGTAAAATGTCTCCTAACATCAGGTATCCAAGGCCAGCTGAAAAAGCACACATAACTACACCAAAGGAACGACTGCACTTTCCAAGAGGAAGCCAGCATTACAGTTCAGCATCATATTCTATTGTATTTTCTCTGTGCTTCACATAAATTTACCATTAATCTCCAAAGGTTTGATTTAAGACCTAAAACTACAGTAAAAGAGGAATTAGCCAGAGATTTAGCTCAGTTGTTTGGGTGCCGGCTTTGTAAACAAAAAGTCCAGGGTTCGATCCTCGGTAACCACATGCAGCAGTGTCACTCATGATGACTCATGCCTGTAATCCTAGCACCTGAGAGGCAGAGACAGGAGGATTGCTGAGTTTGAGGCTGAGTTTAGGACCAGCCTGAACTACAAAGCAAGATCTTGTCTCAAAAAACAGAAAGAGAGAGAATAAATTCCACCAATCTTGGGAAGCCAAAGTTCTTTCTTTCTCAAATACTTCAATTAAAAAATTTTTGACAGAGAAAGTTGCATATTTGTACCACATGTGAATGCAAATGGAATGAGTTAGCTTTGACTATACCAGAATTCCTAGGAGGCTCCCAAAATCAGAGGATGTGGCTGGTCACCCTAATTTTTGAGATCTGAATGCCTTTGTTTGTGTCAGTATTCCAGAACAGAATGTAGCAACATATTTTGCCCATGATATCTTCCCTCCCACTGGTAATCATTTGTCCTCATCCCAGGAGTTAGTTTGGTTTGCCCTGTGGTACCCAAATTGTCCATTCTGAAGGGTGGAGAGAGACTATTTGTATGAGAAAAAAAGACAGAGTAAAATGACAAAACTGAGTGTGAGAATGCATGACTGCTGAGCCCAGTTCAAACATTACTGATCATTTTTTTCTACTTTTCTTATATATTATGTGGAAATTTGGAAAGGATGGTTTCCAAGACATTTTGTATGTTTGACATACAATGATTCTACCAAATTCTTGAATAGGGTCATCATGAGAAATTGCAGTCATCTGAGCTCTTTGTAAAAAGTACACACAAAATGGTTGTATTTATGAGGAGTTAGCAAAACAAAATATAAATAGAAGTCAGAGTTCTCCAAAGAGATAGATTCAGTGAGATAAATATAGACTTAATTTACTCATTTCTCCATCAAACCTTAATCCATAGATCAGCACGACAGGCTGGAAATTTGGGTAAAATCTGATGCCACAGTTGTGAGACAAAGTTCTTTCTCTTTCAGGAAGCTTTACTCCTGGAACTGTTTAGATACCACTAACTCACATCACCAGGGTAATACCTTTATTCAAATCATTTAATTACAGGAACTAACCATATCTACAAAATATGAGAAACACTGGATTAAAGGGCTGGTTTAAAAGCCAAATTATCACTGAGGATTAATAGTACCAACTAGTGTAGGAATTTAAGTATGGAGATGGAAAATATTTCCCTCTTAAAAAAACTATGAGAGATTGAAAACAAAGTAATTAACTCTCTTAGATTTGGCAGAGAGAGACAAAAACAGATTTTATGTTTCTACATGTCAGTATAAATATTTCTGTTACTAATCTCATATTGTTCTTTCATTTCATGAAAAGAACTGAATCTCTTGTTTGAGCCAATGACTTTGTATCCAATAGTATTATACACAAGAATATTTAAAAGATTTAGTCCAAAAGCGTAAATTTATCTACATTTTTTAAATATAGAAGTATATGGAAATCAGATTTTTTTCCAAATAAATGGAATTAGTACAATTAATCTTAGAATTGCGCAGACCTTTAAGATTACATTATTTAATATTCCACAGATGACATAACACCCCAGTTTGATCATCAAAATCTTAGCAGAGTATTTCTAATAATTATCACTTTTGAGGTTGGTTTATTCTAAGTTTTGCATAGCACATTATTAGAAAGATCTTTCATAGAAAGGCCTGTATGATGACCCTGATAATTCCATCCACTGTCTCTTCCCCACAAAGGAACATGCAATACACTATCAACTCTATAAAGCTAATCCTAGCTCCATGTATAATCTCTGAAACACCTAAAAAGAGTCTCATGTGTCCTTAGCTATGGCCCAGGTAGAATTATAAATTACCGGTGTTGCTTTCCAAATAAACACTGTGCTCCTGGGATCAAGAAAAAACTTGAGGAGATTAGTTCATCAGCTATTTTTTAATGCATTTTATCTTGAGAGATACTAAAAACTATGACATGTTCTATTTATCTCAAAAGCCCAGAGAAAGACAATTTTAATCCATTCAGTAAGGGCTTGTAATGAATTTTAGGTCAAGATAGAGGTATGCATACTTTTAGAATAATTAAATCTTAGTTATTCTTTTACAGGACAGTCATGTGCACAAACAATTCACTCTTTGTGCAAACTAAAATATTCATCATTGGAAGAAAAATGATAGCAGTGATGGTGAACTGTATTGAAGGTTAAACTTTAGGGAGAAACAAACTATGTGACAGTAGCCATCATCTCTCCTCCTCTCTGCTAACACACTGAATCAGGATTTGTCCTTTGTTTCCCGAATGAAAATTTTCAAGGAATGACAAAGGAGCAGAAAATGGAGATGTGAATGCTTCATAGAGAGAGGTAACATGTTTCAGAGAAGGTGCTGGGCGGAGGGGTGGAAACATTCAGGAAGAGGACTTCAGAGAGGCACAAATAAATTCCTTAAAGAATTCCAGCCTATTTCAAAATTACTGAAAGATTTTCCACTAGTGAGAATATTTCTTTAAATATGTTGGATCAAACTAATGTCACAGCAAGATACAAACCTGTAGATGGTTTCCCAGGGCAACTTTATCCAGAAAGGCCAGATCTTAGATAGAGAAATGGCTTGACACACTGTACCATCTTGGGTTGAACTCAGCAATAGAAGAGACCAACTGTGGACATATGTGACAGTGTGTCTCCAAGGAACTGTATTATGGTGAGTACAAAAAACCAGAACCAAATGGCCACATCTTGGAAAATTCATTTTATGAGATATTATTTAGGCAAGACCCTTAGAGAAGTAGAGAATGAATCCATGTTTGTCAGAATTAGAAACTGAGGGAAGGGCAATAGGAAAGTGAGGCTATAAAAGAGAATCTGGCAGCAGATCATGGTGGTGCAGGCCTATTATAATCCTCGTACCATGAGGTTGAGACAGGACAATTGTAGGAGGCTTGAGCTCTGCTAAAACAGCTTAGGGACTTATCAAGACCTCACTCTGCTCAAAATCTAAAAAGCTGGAGTGCAGCTGAGTGTGAAGGCCCTTGGCTCCATCCTCAATATGGAAAAAACTACACAGTAACACCTGATCCCTGGAACTCCTCTATCTCTTGACTGTAGCAATGTGTGTTTCCTAGGTATGATACTGTACCCTGGCTTTGCAGATGTTGTTACTGGGGAACACTAAGTAAAGTGCATGTGAGATTTCCCTGTATAATTTTCTTTTTTTAAATTGAAATCTTTATTGGTACATTACATATACGCATCATGATTGCACTCCACAATGGGGATTTGTACGAGTATAAGACACAACTTAATTCTCACTTTTTCCCATAGCCCTACCCACCCTACCACTCCTACCCCCTATATACATAAACTTTGTTTCCTTTCTTTTTTGTTATAATCTCATTATTTTTCCCCCTTTCACCCTATTTCACTTTGAGTATTTTGAGACTTAACTTTAAAAGTTAGTTGGATAAATTTTGTGGGTCTCCTTCTTTGTATCTGTTAATCTGTGTGTCTGTCAGTTCCACAAGTTCCACCTCACAGCTGTGTCATAGTTAAAATGACTATTCCTTATTCATTCTTTTCCAAGGTACTTTTAATTACTTTAATCTCTATGTGTTGTCATGTAAATTTCTAAATAGTCTTGCTGAGATGTAGATGGAAATTATTTTAAACCTCTAGGTCAGTTTAAGGAGAACTGGCATCTTTGCTCTTGTGAGCCTTCTAGTTCAAAGCCAGTATTATTAGGTATTCTTTAGTTACTATTTGAGTTAATTCAATCATTGATTTCATTTTATAGCAATTATAAAAGTGTATACTTTCAGTATTTCAAATTTTGGTTTCCAGTATTCATTTCAGGGTAAAGAAATCTGTTTGAATTTTCCCTCTGATGATATTTTCTGAAAATGTGAGGATTTTGAATTTGCAGGCATTTTGATTTGGTTAATTTTGTTTCAGAATTTTTTGTTTGCTTTTTAATTTTCTTTGTTTTGTTTTGTTTTGTTTTGTTTTTTGGTGGATTCTTTAGGATTCAATGAAGTGATTGTGTCACCTAAACATAAACAGTTTTATTTCTTTCATTTCAAACATCCCAGTTTTCTGCCTTGCGGTAGTGCCTAAAGCTTTCCAAATTATTAAGTTTGTTGACTGCCTGATGTGGTGTTGCACCACTGTAATCCCAGCACCAGGGAAGCTGAAGCAGAAGGATCTTCACAAGTTCAAGGCCAGACTGAACTATTTAATGAGTGCAAAGTTGGCATGAACTATGCAAAGCTGGCAAGACCCTGCTTGAAAAAAAGAAAAAGAACTTTTTCATTCACTTACAATTATGTATGACATAAACATAGACTTTTAATAGATACTCTTTAGCAAATAAAAGAATTTTCCTTCTATTCCTATTTTCTGAAAGTTTTTGTCTTTTAAACCATAAATAAGTGTTGAATTTAATCAAATGTCTTTCTTTTCCCCGAAGTGGTTGATATAACCTGCTAACATAATGGATCACACTAATTAATTCTGAATGTTGAATCAACCCTGAATATCTGGAATAAAGCCCAGTTCTTCATGGTATAAAATTCATTTTAAACATTACCACATTCAATCTGTTAAGACTTTATTGTGGATTTTTAAGCCTAAAGTAATGAGGGATATTGCTCTATTATTTTCTTTTTCTGGATCTTTTTCTTCTGGTTTTGATTTCAGAATAATTCAAGTCTCATTAAATGATAGGAGGAAAGATCATATAAAATTGCTAGTAACTTTTTTTAAATGTTTGGTAAAATTCCCTATTGAAATACATAATTTAAGCCTGAAAGTATAATTTTCAATAAATTATAAGTACAAATATAATTTCTTCAGTGGATATAGAACTATTCTGTCTAACCATTTCATCCTGAGTGGTTCACGGTTATGATAAAAATGGCCCATTTCTTTTACATCACTGAATTTATTAATTGTCAAAGAGGTAACACCAGCAGTGGGCCATGGTAGCCAGAGCATAGAACAAACCTCAGAGGTCATAGCCCCAGGACCCACTCCTTGACTCCTCAGTCACCTCCAATGTGATGCTAGAATTTGTCTGCTATTTAGTGCCTCCTCCCTCCTCTCCCCCTCATTGCCCTTTGCCCTTTATTTCCCTGTCTTTTGTCACCTCTTTTCTATGTGAAGAAGTCAGCTGTGGTATTACACTCAGCTCTCTGTGGCAGAGACAGTTGCCACTGGCTGTGTGAATCCTTCTGAACCTGGATCTCCAGCTCACTCAGGCTTCTTGCTGCCTGAAGCCCTGGGCAGCATTTTGCCTCCATCCTCAATGCAGATCTGAACTAGAGCCACTCAGTTCTGGATTACTGACTCTCACAAACTATGTAAGACAGTACATGCTATTCTAAACTGCTAATTCTGAGGGAAATATATCAAATACAAATAGATAAGTTACCAAATTTTCACTCATGACATTTTACTGTATCAGAGTAATTTTTCTTTTTCTTTTATTTTTATTTACTTAATCATTCACTTATCAATTCTTACATAGTTTTTTTTTTGTTTTTTTGTTTTTTTTTTTTACGGTTTTTGTGAGACAGCGTCTCGCTTTGTGGTTGAGGCTGGCCCTGAGTTCAGCCTCAAACTCACATCACAGCAATCCTCCTTTCTCTGCCTCCCAAGTGCTGGGATTACAGGTGTGAGCCACCACGCCCCCAGCACTGTGGAATGTGGTACTGATTGCTGCTGGGGTGAGTCTCCACACCCAGTATTGTTATGTGGTTACCGGGGATTGAACCTGGGTCTTTGCGCTTGCAAGACAGGCGCTAGAACCACTGAGCTATATCCCAGGCCCCTATGTTACATAGTTTTTAATAAACTCTTATTGTATGCCATGTGTTATGTTGGGTCTGGCAATATAAACATTGTTAAATAGAATACTGCCAAGAAAAGAAATTTTCATTTTCTCTCAAAATAAAATTCAGGAAGAGTAGGTGAAATAACTTCTATGTTCTAATAATAGTATCTGAAAATTACCTCATTTGCCTTTCAGAACTTATCAAAAGAGACTGGTATCAGATTTGTATCCCTCAAGTCAGTTACCATCTATAGATGCAAAGAGCTTGTGTAAAGAAAAAGATCAGAAGTCTAAGAGATACTCATAAGTCAGAAAGAATTTTGGATGTATGAACATGGGGTCAGTTCTGTGCTCTTCTCTTCTCCTCCCCATGAGAACAGTTTGTACTTCTGCCTGAACCC
>PVIR01031563.1:0-19343 GCA_004026965.1 Petromus typicus
TTATGCTGACTCTTCACCATGTTGCTTTCTTTGCTGACCAAATGCTTTGACCTGATGTAACTCTACTTGTTGATTCTTGACATATCTCATAAACTGATTCTGTTTATCTAGTGATTATGTCTTCAAGAATCTCATCAATTCTTTCAGAAGATTCAGTGTTTCTGCTTTTATATTTGGATCTCTGACCAATTTTTTTTTTATTTTACTTAGTATGCAGTGAAAGATATGGATCTAAATTCATTCCTGTGTATGTAGATAACCTGCTTTCCCAGCACCCATTTGTTAAAGAAGCTATCCTTTCTCCAATGCAAGTTACTGACCTGTTTGTCAAAAATCAAGTGGTTGAAGGTACTTCGAGTTATTTCTGCATCCTCCGTTCTTTCCCACTGGTCATTATGTCTGCTTTTGTCCCAGTATCATGGTGTTATTAATGTAGCTTTGTAGGATAACTTGAAGTCTGAGACTGCAATGCCTGCTGTTTTGCTCTTGTTCAGGATTATTTTGGCTACTGAATCTCTTCTGGTTCTATATAAATTTTAGAATTGTTTTTCTAGCTCTGTGAAAAACTCTGATGGTATTTTTATTGGAATTGTAATAAACTTATATAGTATATAATTTTTGTTAATAAAGCCATTTTGACAATATCGGTTCTGCCAATCCAAGAATGGTGCATCTTTCACTTTCTAACGTCCTCTTCAATTTTATTTTGTGGCAATATAGTTTTTATTATAGTGGTCTTTCACTCTTTGGTTAGATTAATTTCTAGTTTTTATTTTTTAAATTCTATTCTGGGTAGAAATGCTTTATTTGATTTTCTTCACAGTTTATTGCAGGCATTTAGGAATGCTACTGATTTTTTTGTGTTGATTTTATGTCTTGACATTGGTTGGTTTTTTTAGTTTTAAGAATCTTCTACTGGAGTTGTTTTGATCTTCTATGTAAAGGATCATTTCAACTGCAAATAAGGACAGTTTGACTTCTTCTTTTCCTATTTGAATTCTTTTTTCTTTCTTTCTCTTGCATGACTGCTCCAGCTAAAATTTCAAGTGCTGCACTGAGTAGGAATGGTGACAGCATACACTCTTGCCTTCTGATTTTAGAAGAAATACTTTCAGCTTTTTCTTGTTTAGTTTGTTCTTGCCTTCACGTTTTAAAAACACTTCCCTGTATTTCATAAAGTCACTCATCAACAATGGAATATTAATCCCTTTTATAATAAAAGAATAGACAAGATATAACAAGGTTAGATGAGGTACCAGTGACAGAACATAAGGAATGGCCAAGAATCAAGGCCACAGCTCAAGTGCACCAACTCCCTTGACTGTGGTTCTGCTTGTTTCAGAAGGAGTTTCTCAAATGTTCTTAGGTACAATACCTGGCCAAGTTCAGGAAGAAGGAATTATGGGAAACCGATTTCAAGAGATGACAATGATTTTACAGAGCTATATATACAAACACATGGGTCAACTACATAGTTTTAAAGATCTGAACTTTCTTACTTGCCATTTCCTTGAGCAACTACTGTGGTGTTCACCTCTTTGTTAGGTGGTTCATGGCTAGGATCACATTAATCATCATTACAACCTTGAACTATAGCAATTATTCTTCCTATTTTACAGATGATGAGGACAAACTTCAGAGAGATGAAGTTAGTATGTGGCAAACTAAGACTACAAAGTTCATTCCCTTTAGGCTACACCAAGAACCCAGAATACAATAAGAGTGGCACACATTTCCATGTGAAAGGAAGGAACAGACTCGGTTCCCATCTGGCAAATAGTTCTCTTTTATGTTTTTTTAAGAGCTATTTTTATATTAAACTTTGCCTTCTCCAAAGGAAGAAGAGGTAACAATGGAAAGAACTAAACACAATGGAACAGGGTGGAAACAGGAGGGGAGAGTTTTATCTCTCAGTAATAAACACTTTTTGAAGCCTCACCCTTCGAGTGGCTAATTCTGCCAAAGAAAGGAGCATCCTCTGTCCTGTGTCCATTAATTATAGTCAGATTCCCAGTGTGACAGGCCTGTTCCCACGGCAACAAGTGCATTTCTGTTGTTTGTCGTTTGTGATGTGGAAGCCTGAATGTCTATTCACAAGGAGTCAAGGATCGATACCAGGCTCGTGGGGCTTGCAATGAAGTGGGGCTCTACAGGCAGGGAGGCAGCTCCTCTGAGGGAAGAACTACTTCTACTCACTGTCCTTTAGATCATTTTAACAAGCTTTCCCTTCACCTTCTACACCACCATTTATTGCTATGTTTTGTTCTTCACATGCTTTTCCTTTCTCCTTCCTCCTTCCCAACGGTCTCTTGTTGCCCCAAATCTCTACCATCTATACCTGCATCTGAGATCCATGTTCTGATTCCAAAAGAGAAGGAAATATGAGCCTAAAGAGTCACCTCTAAAGCCTGAAAATATAATTCTCATTGTTTAACAGAGCAGTTAGTCCAAGCCTTGCCTCTGAGAGTTAGTGTGGCTTTCAGTCAATTCCCCTCACACAGGAGGCCCTCAGATCTGCCCTAACTGCTCTCCAGACTTGAGTTTGGGTGATTTATGGACCACAGGGGATCTAGATTTGCTGAACTGTGGAATAATCACAATAGTTAAGGTTTTTGTCAGAGCCTAGGCTCTGAAAAAAGAAATTCTTCATGGAGCTGATATGATCTCCTTTTGAATCAGAGAGGAACACTCAAAGACAGGTTCTTGGAAGAGGGCTCGGGGCCCTCGGGGAAGATGTCCAGGTAATCCTTGCTCTTTTTCTCCCTGGGTGCCCAAAGAAACACTGAAGCCGCCTGGAGTGCTAACTCTCCAAGGGCTTCCATGCTGGAGAGAGAGCCAGTCTGAGAAGGGAGAGGATGGCTATGGGTCTAGATCTGCCAGGCACTGCTACATAGCCTTGCCCTCCATCCACTTTATCTCTGAGTTGCAATGTCTACAAAGTGAAGGAATATATTTAACTCAGCAGCCAGTGAAATCACTTGAATGGTAGGGCTACACATTTTATAACTAATGACTTGCCAGTATGAGGTGGGTGCTCAAGTGCCTGCTGCTGGTTTCAGGTGAAGAGGATTTAAGAAAGGAAGCTGGCTTCTGTGCTACAGTCATGTTCTCTTTTAACCGAAAGCAGATTTTTGTTATACACATGTGCCTGTGCACACAGGATGGGAGGCACTGACTCAAAAATCTCTTCCAAGAGGTGAAAAGCCGAACACATTTCACATGAGGGTCCAAACCCTTCCTTGCACATGAAACTGAAGTTTCTGAAGAGTATCAGTGATCTTTGCCTAGTTAAAAACTAACAAAGGACTATCACAGAGCCCTGTAAACACTCAGTGTGAAAAGAGAGGCCCGGAGGGTGGGCTGCAGTCCACGTTATACCACACTATTATCAGGGACGGCGTTGGCAAGTCACTAGTGCACCTAGTTTCTTCTGTGAAGCAGAGTATATGTTGCTACTTCATTAATCTCTAACAACTAAATTAGAAAACGTGTATCAGTACTATATAAACCTTGAAAGCTAGATATTCTCAAGTTATTGCCAGTTCTGTTTTTGAAAAAAGGAATACCATTTTGGCCAGGGGTTTCCCAGCCCAAGAGCACAGTCCTGCTGCTTACCCTCGCCAGTCTCTTCACACGGTCTGAACCACTACTGAAGTGTTCAGATGCTTTCCTCCCAGCTAATGCTCAACCCCATATCTTCTGACCATCTACCTTTGAATCTCTCCTTCTGGGTCCCAGGGAGCCCTACTACCAAGTTTTCTGAACACTCTGCCAACAGGGCCTGTTTCCTATTCTCAACTCCAGAACTTGGAGGTCATATATCTGGCATATTGGCATACGACCCCTCTGTGATTCCGCTTTCTGCATTTGTTCAGTTAGACACCAATTGAATGGCAGAGTGAGTCCTCATGAAGGTTGTTTGAGACAAAAAGTAAATTTTTCCATTTACCAGTAATAGAAAAACTGCTAATTTTGTATCCAACTGACAAAATCCCACTTCAACAAACAATAAACACTGGTGTGATCTTAACATAGGTTTTATGAAAAATTTGCTCAGTGCAGTAGGATTTGAGGCTTAACAAATCTCAAGGTAAATCTATCTTCTTTACCTAGCTCATCATGTTTACAAAAACAAAACAAATGAGAAAACATCTTTTTTGTTACTTTCTTTTGTTGGAGACTAATTCTGACTAATTGAGTAAGAATGCCAAAGAGTATTAGGAGACAACCAGCAAGTAGAAACCAATAATATCTGTGATCAGAAATCTTGCTCGACCTCAGGGAGGCTAAGTCTGATAGCAGCAAGGAACAAAACCAGTCATCTTACCTAGCATCACTCTTCACTGTGGAGTTTCATGAAAGGAAGGTGGCAGGCGAGGACAAGCTTCTAATCCGCCTTATGACCTCTGGCCAAAAATTCATGACCAAAGTTAGGCACCTAGAGCCCTCTAAACGTCAGTACTGCTGTGGGCCAACCCTCAGGCCTCAAGTCCTGACCTCATCTGGCCCGAGATCAAGGTCCACTTAGAGGGACTAGAACGAGTTCTGTGTTCACAACTTTACCTGTTAGGAAGTTAAATGTAAAGGATGGGTCTATATTTTTAAGAGAATTTTCAAGTAAGACCTTTCTGAAGAGTCTGCAGAACAAGTGCTACAAGAGAGAGGTATTCCTTCTCAGTAACCTAATCCCAACAGCAGTGGCTTCTTGACTCGGCCCCCATATTTCTTCTTTTGCTCCCTACGCTGACATACCTGAAACAGAGAGGGTTTGGACACTCAGCCAGCCCAGGCTGGAACTGGAAATGGGACTTTCTGTTCCCAAGGACATGATTCAAGTTTCTTGATAACGCAAATTTAAACCTATTCAAATTTAACTCAAGTTCTTTTGGGTAGAATCTTCTGGCTCATTAAAGCAGCATTTCTTTGAACACACACACACACAAATTTCTTCCTTTGTAAAGGAATTTAAGAATCGATTAACAAAGTAAATTTGGATAACCTAATCTCTCAAACATTTATCTGCTATCTACTGCCAAGCCAGTGGTGAATGCTGGAGTTAAAGCACTGCCAAACTGAGCTGGGGCTCCAGATGGAGTACAAATGTTTATGTTAGCCAGGGTTTTAGATCGTGGTGTAGAATGCACGGCTGACTGAATGTTATCTGACAACACAGTTAGCTGTAGACATTAATTTACCTGGCCTGGAAGTTCTAACCACATCATTAGTTTTGGAATCTGAATGTGTAAGGATCTACTGGGGCAAGCCCTTGAGAGGAGTCCTCCTCCCTACTTCCTTTCCCTGTTCTAACTTAAAGCCTGACAATCTCAGTAACACAGGGCGGAGTGTAGTTTGTGCTCCTTCCAGAAAAATCCCACAAACTAAACAAACCAACAAACCCAAAAGATGCTAAAATGAACAAGAGCTTTAGTTCACTTTATCTAAGCTGTCCGTACTTCTGGAATACAAATAATCAGATTTCCCAACCTGCCACATTAAACAAAATTCTAACGCTGACTGGGAAAGAATGAAAATGATGGTCGCATTTTGTTCTTCACCTACTTCTAAGTCTTGGGTCACTACCAACAAATTTATTGCTAAAAGGAAATAAAGAAATGGAGGAGAGGTATGTACACACAACCAAGAATTATGCTCTGATAATTATTTTTTTCTCTTCACTAATATTTTTATTGTCCTGCTCAGACTAAGGGAAAATAAGCCTGCTCCCATTTATTACAAGGACATTAGCAAGAACACCATCCTCTTGGGTTGGGGATTTAGCTCAGTGTTTAGGTGCAAGGGCCTAGGGTTCGATCCCTAGTAACCACATACAACAATACCAAGTGTCATGATTCATGTCCACCAGCAATTGGTGCCACAGCACATACCACAGTGCTGGGCGTGGTGGCTCACGCCTGTAATCCTAACAGTTGGGAGGCAGAAGCAGGAGGATTGTTGTGAGTTCAAGGCTGAGCTCAAAGCCAGCCTAAACTACAAAGCAAGACCCTCTCTCTAAAAACAACAACAACAAAAAAGAACAAAACAAAACAAAAAACACAATCCTCTGAACAGAAAAGAACTATGGCCCTCTAAAGGTGAACAATTCAATCCCTACAACGCAAAAAACAGGTCCATAATGGAACAAAAATAAATGTTCAAAATAATTTCTATCCATGTGATCTTTTAATGATATTTTCAATGACTTTCAAAACATCAGAAATATTAAATAATTATACTATATTAAACATTCTGAGGCAAAAAAAATAGGTTAGGAGGTAGGAAAGAGAAATCTGATTACAAAAATTATATTCTTGTAAGCTCATATCAACAATAATTATAACGGAGTTTCTCCATGTCACTGAAGAAAATAAAATTCAATAAATGATTAGTTTGTTTGTCCTTCCCCAACACGGGCTCACTGTCCTAGGTCCACAGCACAAATCAGCCACCACCTTAGAGTCATCATGGTTCTGAGCGAAGGTTTGTCTAGTCAGACAAACTCAGAAAACAGGGCAGTTAGACCTGCATGTGCAAGGACTAAAGAACACGGACAGAACTCAGCATAGATGTGATGGGGCTACATTGTCTTTCACAGACATGTCCCTATTCTCCAACTGAAAGGGGGTAGGGGAGAAGGTGAGAGGACAGAGAGAGAGGGAGACAAAGGAGGGAGAGGGAGAGAGAGAAAGGGAGAGTATGAAGACACTGGCTCCATTCTCCATTTACATTAAGGATGAGATGCAATCCTGCACATAGGCTAATAACACAGCAAGGTACCACAGTCACCCCCTTGCTTGTGGTCAGAGGTGCACGGGTATGCTGGCATAAAGATCAACTGCAATTGTCAAGTTACAGGGTGGAGATTAAGTTAAAAATAAGGCTTTCGGGCAGCACTGCCAACCACCAGCACCATATTTTCCTGCTGATGTCAGTGCAGATGTGGGGCTCCACTCCTGAGTGTCGGCTCTTGGCTCGGATGCACCACAACCTTTTGGAACTGCATGTGCTCTGAGAGAAATATACTGTCCATTTCCGATCAAAGGCAAGACAAAATCTGTTGAGTCAAGTGAAAGTGAGTGGTATAAGCTTCCTTAGCTCAAGATGCATAAAGAAGAATCACATCCAAGAGGGCTAAAGCAGCTCTAGGAAAGAGAGCAGGATACACATTTCACTGCAGGCTAACAACTGCCCTGCCAAAAAGGGCAGGGTGAATATATACAGATGTTCTGCTCCCAAAGAGAGAACAAAATGTCAAGCTTTCCTTCCACACACTACAACAAAAAGAGTGCCCCAAAACCAGAAACCATCGAGGCTACAGAATTCAATTACTGCCACCTTGAAATGGTAGCTCAGATCTTCCAGAGAAGCATGAGGTGAATTTAGAAATCACTCCATGATCTCATGTAGGGCACAGATTCGTTCCAGAGTTAGCATCCAAGGCTGGCTCTTCTGCGTCCAGCCTTATGCCCTAGTTAACAGGGACACCGGCCAGGGTCTTTCTGACAAAGGCAGCAACCCTACAAGTGGCCAGAATGAGACCATCCACCATCCAGACTCGGAATGTGGCTCTGAAGGTTCCCGCGGCACCCGCTTCATTCATCAACATTCTCTTTCTCAAAAATATAGTTAATTGGAGGCTTCAACAGGAGACATACTTATTTTTTTTCAAAAATATTTCCCTGCCTGTGTGATGCAGCTGATGTTTCCTACTCACCAGTCTCTCTCCGGAGAGGACCTCCAGCAGCTTGATGAGCATGCGGCCATCTCGCAGGTCAGTGTACAGGTCTGTGATCCGGCAGGACACTCGCGCGAGGTGGGAGTTGACCCACTTGGTGAAGGTCTTCTTCTGCACAGCTTCACGCTCATCTGTAAGCAGAAGAGAGCTCATTTTACCACCAACCACAGCACAGCCAGCAGGAGGTGTGCAATGACAGAGGTACAAGTCAGCCCCCTCCCGTGGGGGAAGGCGGCACAAAACTCCAATAAAATCACTGCTTACTTCCTCTTAGCCATAATTATCTAAGAATATGGGAGCCGACAACCCCTATGGGTGCTGCCAGCAGACAGCCTTCCCTCCCTCTCCTCCTATCCCGGCTGAAGAGACAGCGGGATATAACAGATGATGCAGGGGCCTTTGCAGTGGGCCCATTACCGTACTACCGACCAGCAGAGCTCCTAGCGACATGCTAAGCTACTATTCCTGCAAACGGTGAGTTTGAGGGGGTGATGAACACAGGACAAGAAAGGAAGGGGGTCGGTAAATTCAGAAAAAGCAGAAAACTGCTTTCCTCATGTATGAAGGTTTAGCTAACACTTGACAAGGCACACTAACATAGGTCCTTGATTTGCAGAGGCTTTTCCACAGACTGTGTCAGAAGGAAAGCAGAAGGCAATAAAGATGGACTGCAGAGAGATCTGGCTGGGACTGGGAGCAGGGGCTAGAGGCCCAGGGTTTCAAACAAAAACGTACGAGATTTTGACTTCTGTGTCCTTTTCTATAGATAGAGCAAACAACACTCATCTCCAAATTGTTTTTGCTGAAAAGCCAACTGCTGGCTTTTAGTCGTAAAGTGTGGTAATTGAGCATCCCAATCCTCTGGGAAACTACCATGTTTTCAAGTCTCAATGATGCAAACTCCATCCAAGTCAAATCATAAAACTCTACACATGTAAAACCCAGATCTATCCTTTCGTATCTCATACAAATCGGTTCTCAACTTCCTCCTCTACAGAATGTTCTAAACGTGGGCTGTTGAAAAATCAACAGATACTGAGTGCTGTGGACCCACCCACTCATACTCTTGGGCGCTGTTCTCCATATAGCTACCACCTGCCAGTTATCCACTCTGTTTTTCTAGCTCCACCAGAACTCAAGCCCCACTCATACTGCAAACCCAGGCCCACAAAGGGGCTTATGTGTGACTACATAGAGAGCAGATAGCCCAACAATTTTATGGATTTCAAAATCATGGTGCTATCTACAAAACTACTTCTGCTGATGGTGCATATGCCCAGTGGCCTGCACATACTCGATTCTCAGGCTAGCCAAACAGACAGTGAAAGCCCACTATTCTGTGGAAGGTCTGCTTAGAAGTCTTTCCCGACGTCTCCAAAACCCCACCACAGATGGCAAAGAGGCACAGACACTGTGGGATAAGGTTTTACTGCTGCCAACCTGGCAGGCGAGCCAGCAAGGCACCTGCCAAGACATCTGGAACCTGCTGCAGTCTACTCCTGGAGGTCCAGCCTCTTCCTAAAGGAACAAGAGACAGTGCAGACAGAAAGGAAACTTCTCCCCAGGGACAAAGGTCAATCAGAAACAAAGGATTAAAAGGGCAGGATTGGAAAAGGAAGCAAAACATGTTTATAAAGCGGGTAACGGGTTGTGGGGGAGCAGGGAAATCAAAAAAAATGAGAAGTTATGTCATGTTATTGGTACAAATTCTCAATGTCAAGGGTGATCGTGATGTTTATACAGAATGTACCAATAAAATCAATTTAAAAGATGGTATCTAAAAGGATAGATAACTTTCTAAGATAGATAATAGGAGATATTATGCAAGATAGATAATAGGAGATTTAGATACCAGATGGTATCTAAAAGGATTGGGACAAGAAGAAAAAAGCAACAAGGGACATGTTACAACCTAGGAAAAAAAATGTCCCAATAACATCATGATAGGTCACACACCACAGTCATTATTAATCACACAATCAGCATGACGGACAGTAACTTCATTTCTATAGTCATGTAAAGAGCTGCATTTTTTTGGCCTAAATTGGCTGTTCTGAAACAACAGGTCCACAGCACACAGAGATACATCAAGCTTCTGCTAAGGACCTTTCATGGATGCTCTCTATGCAGAAGATAAGGGACTCCCCATTCAGATGTACTTAGTATTAACTAACTTTTAAAAATATAATGCACATTTGGAAAATATCTTTAAAATGCCCTTAATGTGTATTGTAGGCTGTTAATGAGGCTCAAAATCACTACAAGCCAGTTTATCCAGGGAGCAAGATCAGAATGATCTTGGACGAAAGTGTTCCTAAGTAAACAAGTGCAAAGCGTGTTCCTTTAGCCAACAGTTCTCCGTTGAGCAAATCTCACACTAAAGTCACATTCCTGACTTCCTCCAGGTTCTGAATTAACACGCTTTTATGAGGACATTCTGATGATTTGCTTCAAACTCCAGGAAACGCACGCTCCCTTGGCGTCCTACTTAACCTAACTTCAACCCTCTTCCCCACAGAGATGCAAAGATGAGAGGTCAAGGGTAGGAGCAGTGAGCTAAGCTTTAAGGAGGCTGCTGTGTGCCTCAGAAATGCTAAGGACAAAGGGAGGAAAAAAGGACAGAAAATAAAAGCACTGAGAGCTTGTGTCCTTGTCCTCTCTTCCTCCCTTCCCCACTACTCACAAGTTCCACCTAACATTCTTGTGTCAAAACAAAGCAAAACACAAAAAAAATCACATAGGGGCTAAGCTCCTCAGGCTCACATGACCACACAGGAAAAGCCATGATTCTGGACCAGATCAACACCCTTATGGCACACAAGGGCAGGAAACCCCGTGAGCAGACACAAAGGCTGGCCAGCTAGTGTACTCTCTTACAACAGACAACAAACACTTCTGAAGCTGAAGAAGGAAGAGGGGGGGGAAATCTACCCAGTGGCCCAGTTGAGGATGAGGTCTGTGTCCTTGGGGACCCCCTCCTTTGTTCTACCCTTCCTGCCAAAGCACAATGACATCACCCTTGTACACCCCACCCAGCAAGGCCAGGGGAGATAAGCCAGACACACAAGGCTCTTGACACAGACAATGGAAGACAATCTGGAGGGGAGCTTCCAAGCTCAACCTGCTGTCACTGTGCAAGCTGTGGGAGAAGCAGAGGGAAGCAGGCCAATTTTCAGTTCCATTAGCACCTCACAGAGTTGTACTCTACAAATAAGTAAGGCAGACAGCAGCCACTCTAGTGAGCACAGGCTGACTGCACTCCCTCTATCTGCTAGATGGTAGCAGAAATTCCCTGTCCTCAGGCCTACTCATTCTCCAACAGACATGCATAAAAGTAAAAAAGCAACAGCATTCCTAGGGACAGGGGATCCCCAATCTGGGGTGTGTGACGGAGAGCACGTCTGTCCTTACCTCATTTCCATTCTCATCCTACCTGTTTATGGCCTATGTTGCTGTTATCAAGTCAAATCATGCCTGTAAAGTCAACTTAGTGGGACCTGACACTGGCTTGAGCACGTTCCATCCAGCCCTGCTTCAAATTTACGAAATGGTGCCCCCAAAGACACAATTTCTGCCTTCCTTCTTCCTATCAGTATTTCTCAGCTATGTCCGTGCCTACCTTTCCTACATTGTATTATTAAGAGGGACTCACCTAATGGTAACTCAGTAATAAATGGTACAAGTGCCCACAAAGTATTCAGCTTGCTAGAACTGCTTATTATCTTATTTCCTTCTCCTATTCTCCAGCAAAGAAAAATTCTCATCCATTTAAACCATATAAGAAACTTAAGAGGGCTCATGGGATCACAAAACCTCAGGGCTAAGCAAGACTGTAGAAGTTATCTAAAACAACTTTCTTTCTAAAGCAAAAGGAAAACAAAGCAAAAACCCTCCTTCAATACCTGGGGCTAGCTATTTACAAATTCCAGAAAGTGAAACTGTGGGTATGTGTGTCTCTGGCAAGAGGTCTGACGGCAATTCATTTAGCACTTGCTATGTCCCTGGCATTGATCTAAGTCTTATGTGATCCTCACACCTGCCCCATTGAGGCAGAACTAGTAATTTTTTAGGTTAGCTGTCTCCAGAGTGAGGGTCTCGGTCACCATGCAATAATCCCTCATGCACAACACTTGAAGAGAAACAAATGATCTCCATCCAATACATAAGATTTAGAATTACCCATCATTCACCACCCTAACCCTAAACCCATTCTATGAATGGTGAGCTTCATCCTCGTATATTGTGGTATGGTGTCTCCATTGATACTGGATGGGTCCTCCCCCCCGACTCCCATTTCATCTGCCTTCAAAATTACAGGGGTTGGGTCTTTTCCTGTAAAGGCCTTTAGGTTTAAACATTCCTCACAGTATCTAACATGGTACAATAAATGGAACCTAAGACAGCCTGAGGACACCTTCCACTTCTTAGCTGTCTGGACAGTACAAATCTATCAATACAACCCAGGATGCAAGGTGGCTGCAGCTCTGGACATTCTGAGACAGGGAAAAAGGGCCACCAAGTAAAGAAAGGGCAAAAGAACCAGTAGTTCAAGCGAGGAGCTTGGTAAGCAGCCTATTTGACAACGCAGGAGTGGGAGTCAGGAAGAAGCCCTCCTCTTACAGTGCCCAAAATAAACTTCCAGGAAGCAAATTCCACAAGAATGTCCCTGTAGCTCTCAGAAAGTAAGATCAAGAAGTAGTTCTGAGTATGAAATCCCAGCCTGGTAAGTTGTTAGCTCCACAAACTCAGAGATAAACCAGTTAACAACTAGTTAGTGAGAACCACTGAGAAGCAGATAAGGAAACCTACACTCAGATGAGTGGTGACAATTGCATCAGTTTCTAATCCCTGAAGCAATGAAGCAGAAGTGAAATCCTATTGCTGATACTTCTTCAGGCAACCAGAATCTTAATGCAAGTGTGCGTACAACACCACATCATACTCCTGAACAGCAATTTATACTTCCTGGAAGTACAGTAGGTTCTCAAAGCAAATGTCAGGGAGGTAGAAACCAAAAATTACTTCTAGGAACTCCAAAAGCCAAAGAATGTCACCAGTCAGTAGTGGCACAGCCAGAATGTGTGGTTCGATTCCCCGGTGACCACATACAATACTGGGCGTGCAGACTCATGCCCAGCAGCAATCAGTACCACATGCCAGGCATGGTGGCTCACGCCTGTAATCCCAGCACTCGGGAGGCAGAGGAAGAGGCAGGAAGAATGCTGTGATGTGAGTTTGCGGCTGAGCTCAGGGCCAGCCTGAACTACAAAGCGAGACCCTGTCTCAAAAAAAAAAAAAAAGAGACACGATATGTAAGAGAAGAGAAATGGGCTTAATTAATGGTTAAAACAAAGCGCAGGAACATCTTTTCCAAAACCCCCTCTAGATGAAGGCAGTGTACTATTTAGGAAATGGCCACTGTCAACACTGCAAGATTACAATACTTCAATATTTAGTCTAAAGACTGTGTTCTAAGTGGAAAAGTGGACACGAGTTAGAATGCGTCAAGTTATAGACTACGGCACCAGCTTTGATGAACAGATGGCATTGTGCTATGAAAAGGATTTGCCAGCATCTTTTGGCAATACCCTTTGCACAGAGCTGAACACAATCCTATTCACCAAACATCACAGTTCTGGCTATGAAAAAACGATGAGGGCCAAGGATGGAGGAAGGCCCGAAGGCATGCGTCTTTCTCATCTATGTTTACACCAGGCTTCTAACCCAGAAGGTACTTTCACTTTTACTCTTCCTTTAAGGTTCAAGATAGGATTAGTTTTTCCCCTGTGGCCTTCTGCTAGTGGCCAAATTCTGTCATTGACTAGGCTGCAACTGCCTCAAGAGTAAGGGCTCGACTCTTTACCTATTTAGAACCTCAGCACACACCAGGCAAGGTAGGTACACAACAAACAAAAATCTGTGGAGTGAGTCAGCAACCCTCTAGGGCCCAGTAAGGTGGCTTTCAATAAAGCTTTCTGCCATTACCGGTTCCCCAGATTTTAAGAAAGAAATTACAGGGCCAGGGATTTAGCTTAAAGTGCAACGTCTTGAGCTTGATCCTTGGTAAAAGAAAAAAAAAAAATTAGAAAAAGAAATCACAACCATACAGACACTAAAAAGTTCAGTGTCATTATTATGTCCTCCTAGAAATCTCTTGTGATTGAACTATTCCTTATAATTGTTCCTCAATATGTGAAATACATTTGTCCTTCAGATTAAAAAAGGTCCAGGGTCACCTGAAAAGTCTGACAATTTTGTTGTTGCTTTTCTGTTTTGTTTTGCTTTGTTTCTAGGTGTCATCACATATCTATACAGTAAGGCTACAAAACACACAAAAGTATAACCACATTATTTCAACCTACTATACCATTATTTACACATGACAAACAGGCTGCTGTTATACACGTAAATTATACCAATTTATGCATTAAAGTCGGATTCTTGAATTGTTAAAAAACAATTAAAGAAATCTAATTCAAAAGAATACAGTGGGGTGGAACCTCCATATGGGCCTCAGCTTGAAAAAATAAACCATTTCCCAGGAGCAACATGCAAAATACACAAAGCAGGAAACCGGAAACAGGCAACTGACTGTAGTGATAATAGAGAAATCAAACTGTTATCTTGGGGCAGCAAGAGGAAGGAAATTCTTTTTTGACTTAAAGTCTCCCTGGGACGGGTTAGACTGGGGGTCTTTAATTCATGTTTGCTAACTTATATATAAATAGAACTTGTGTTAAAATATTTTCCCTAACAGTTTAACCCACTCTCTGGACAAAACACACATAAACATCTGTAATGAATTCATGTGCAGCAAACATGCAATTCTCAGCTAATACTTAACGGTCTGATATGTAGACTATAAAACCAACTGTGAACTCCATATAACCCCATACCTAAGTGTGCATCAGCTGAGCAGCACCCACTGGAGCTTCCAGAGGGTATGTCTCTTGAGCAGCTTGGCTCCGAATTTGCCAACGTGGAAACTGAGGCACTGCGGGGAGAACCTCAGAGAGGACATCGACACTAAGAGACTGAGAAGTAGGCTAACCTGTGGTCCTGCCTCCTTGTGGACACACTTCAACCTGAGCCCTCAGAAAGGCCCAGGCGGTGATGGTGGAGAGGACTGAGGTTACAGTGGGGGTTTGCTCTTCGACAGGCAGACAAACACAGCCATCTCCTCGAAGGCGAGAGCTAGGGTGTGAACCAGAGTGGAGTAACAGGGTGAAACCTCAAAACCAGAATCAAAAAGTAAATGCTTTCAGGACCCAGAAACAGGACCTTAGGAAAAATATTCAAAAACGGTTTGCTGAAAAGGGTAGCACAATTCAAAACTGATTCCAGGTACAGGAAGTCCTATCACGAGCCTGGTGATCCATTATTCTCCCTCCAGCAGCAGCACAGCACAAAAAAAGAGAGCCTGAAAATGCAGCCAGGGAGAGCCAGGATGATGGGTGAAATGAGCCCAGCTCTGCTCTTACGCACAAAGCTGCTACAATAGGATTCTTACTAACTTTATCTATCTAGTTTATTACAATTTGATTTTCTGTTTTTGGTACTGTGGATTAAACTCACGACCTTGCACTTACGAGACAGATGCAGTGCCACTGAACTAACTGCTTCCAGTCATACCATCTATTTTTAAGTACATAAGGAAACTGTGGCATAGAAAGGGTTTGGTAACTCCCAGAAGAAAGCGTGCTACTAGCAAAAATCCATGGAGGATTAGGACCCACATGTATCTCAACCCTAAAGAATCTCAAAGCCTTTGAGCCTCATACCACTATCGCATATGCCTGAGGGAAGTACAATATTTACCATCTCAAAACAGCAAGAAAAAAATCAAAGCCATCCATCTCAGGTCTGTACCTTCTTGATTTAACAAAATCAATTTAAACTAGAGCTCAGCAAACTTGGACCTGTAGCTTGCATTCATATAGGGTGGGAACCAGAATTGCCTTTTCATTTTGAGGGGACTGTCAGAAGTGATATGCCACAGATACCCTTTGTGCCCTACCTAGGAACTTAGTTACCACTGGTCCTTTACAAAAAATGTCTGTTATATTAAAATGTTAAACTGTTGGTCCCATAGTCCCTTTGTTGTTAGGTTCGACTTTCTATCAAAATCAGTTAAGCCAACATGCACAAAGTGGTCACTATGAATAAGGTATCACCATCATGTACCATTTTACATTTGGTTACACATGTTGTCAGGGTGATGCTGAGTAGTTGTATGCACAGTTCTCTAAAAGTGACGTCACCAGAACTGTGCCCACAAGTCAGGCCTGGTAGGCTTGAACTTGGAGCTCCTTTCCCTCCCCAGCTCAATGGTTTCCTGGCTTTAACAGCAGGATGAACAGTGTGTTGTTACCTAACAGAACTCAACAGTGCAGCTTCCAATTGAGAGAACTATGAAGGGTGCATTTCCTAACTTTTCATCCCTGCGCATGTGCTTGACGCTTCTCAGGTGGGTTCCTCCTAATAAACCGAGACATATCACTCGCCATCATCTGTCCCCAACGATCCTTCATGAAAAGGAAGTGAACCAAAGCTCAAGGTGAACTGAAGTCAAGTTGTAATATAGCCTTAAGTTAGAAATAGGCTTGGGATGTAGCTCAGTGGTGCATGCATGGTCTGAGTTCAATTCCTGATACTAAAAAAAAAAAAAGTTAGAAATCGAAACTATACAAATACCATATGTGTAAGCAGGACATGGTGGTTCATGCTTCTAATTCTAGTACTTGGGAGGGTGAGGCAGAAGGACTGTAGCAAGCCTGAGGCCTGCCTGGGCTAGTGAGTGTAAGGCCAGGTTGAACTACTACATGACAAGACTCTGTCCCAAAAAACCAAGAAGTGGAGACGTAGCTTAGTGCTACATACACAGTGTACACACACATCCCCAGATGCCATATCCAATTATTAAACTTATCAAGCAGAACGCTACCACTAATATAAACAGGAAAGAAAGTTTTTAGGGCAACAATTATAATAGGCATACTAAAGATAAAAATTTTGTCGAAGTAGTTTAATGACAACACTAACGAAGCAGTAAATATTATGTCCTAAACCAGTCTATCATGGAGCACAAGTTAACTACCATAGTTAAAAATCTTTTTTTTAGGTTTTTTTTTTTTTTTTTGAGACAGGATCTGGCTTTGTGGTTTAGTCTGGCCCTGAGCTCAGCCTCAAACTCACATCACAGCAATCCTCCTGCCTCTGCCTCCTGAGTGCTGGGATTACAGGCGTGAGCCACCACGCCCAGCACTGTGGTATGTGGGTACTGGTTGCTGCAGGGTGTGAGTCTCCTCACCCAGTATGGTATGTGATTACTGGGGATCGAACCCAGGTCCTTGCACTTGCAAGACAGGTGCCAGAACCACTGAGCTAAATCCCCGGCCCCAGAGTTAAAATCTTCCACAGTCACATGTGGCTTAAAAATATGTGACAAGGGTATGTCCAACGAAATGTCACTAGGCAATTGTTATTTGAATACTACAAAATATAGAGAAGTGGTGAATAAAAGCCCCTGCACACTAGGCTGCCTATTACCACTCCTGATGGAGTCTATATCTAAATGTTCCCCAAGAGGCTCATCGCTGGAGGCTTTGGAAGGTGAATGAAGTACGGGGCCCTCTAGCTAACTTGTTCTAGGGGGGAAGAGTAATCAGTAGTGGCTCACGGGAGGCCTGCAAATATCTGTCTCCCTTCCCAGCTCACTACCTTCTGGCTACTATGCAGGAAGCAGCTCTCCTCTGCCATGCCATCCTCCCTTGAGCAGCCAAAGGCAGACCGAGCTGTAAACCAGTATAAACTTCTCCCCACTTAAGAAAAAGCTAAGACCCCCCAAGGATGCTTGATAAACTAAAGAGATATACCAGGCAAAAAGGGTCATCACACAAAACTGTCAACTTTTGTGGACAGAATATCATTATTATGAAAAGAATCTTGGAATGTATTAGCTATGGAAGCTCTTAAGACCACCTAAGGCATTATAAAGTCCTCCAAATAATGTTATATGTGAGTATTTAATTGGCAAATGATTAGCATTTTGGAATAAAGAAAGCCACAGCAACAACATGTTATCATTTACAAGTGCAGAATTTTAACAAGTCGTCTCAATGAAAACATTCATATTTAAAAAGACATAAAACAGAAAAAATAGAAATGGCTTCTGTTCTAGTGAATATTATAATAAATTTGTCACCTAATCCCATTTGGCCAGTGGCCTGGGATTTAGATCACTGGTTCCAGCACCTGCCTTGCAAGCTCAGGGGCCTAGGTTTGGTCCCCAGTAACCACATACAACAAAACGGTGTAGTGACTCATACCCACAAGCAATTAGTACCACATACCACAATATTTGGTGTAGTGGCTAACAACTGTAATCACACCTGGGAAGCAGAAACAGGAGGGTTTCTGTGAGTTCAAGGCTGAGCTCAGGGCCACCCTGAACTACAAAAAAAGGGGAGACTTTGTTTCAAAAAAAAAAAAAAAGTAAGTAAAAAAAAAAAGGCCTCAACTTCAACACCATACTCTAAAATTATGGTTGCCTATGTATCTGAGCCACAGCCCATGTGCGTTTGGGGAGAAGGGAGATGAGAAAGTCTAAACTACATATTGATTTCAGAAATAAGTAGTGATTCTGACCAGATTAAAAAGTAAAATGTATGATCTGTTGTTTTTTTGAGACATGGTCTCACTTTTGTAGTTCATGCTGGCCCTGAGCTCAGCCTTGAACTCACAGCAATCCTCCACCTCTGGCTCCCGAGTGCTGGGATTACAGGCATGAACCACCACGCCTGGCACTGTGGTTTGTGGTACTGGTTTTGCTACTACTGGGCGTAAGTCTCCACACCTGGCATTGTTGTTTGTAGTTCCTGGGATGAACCCAGGCCCTTGCACTTCCAAGATAGGCACCCAAACCACTGAGCTAAATCCCAGACCCTAAAATATACAATCTTAAAATGGTGAACTACATACTCTGGCCTAAACTAAGGAAGTTTAGAGCTCAGTTGTATTTTCTAAGTGATATCCTCATATATCAACCAAGAACTCCTTTCTCAGAGTATTCATCATTCAGCAAATAATTCATTGAATGATAGGCTCTGACCCAATGCACAACTATGTATTTAATGCAGCCAACAATTTTATTACCTGAAAATTTATTCCAGGCAGAAATGTAAATGCTATACATAACTGATGTCCAATGTGCAGTCATGATGCCTCCTGTCATGTTTTTTTTAAAACTTGGAGTCAATTAGCTGATGAGCAATCATTTACTGAGTAACTAGTGGGAAGACACTAGGAAGAGCACATAAATGCACTGTTCAAGAGGTTTTTTTCCTTTAAAAGTTAATGGGGAGGCTGGTGCACACACCTGATCCCAGTCCTCAGGACACTGAGGCAGGAGGCTCACCATAAGTTTGAAGCCTGCCTCAGCTAGTGAGTTCAGGGCCATCTGAACAGAAAACTCACAGCACTAGATTATTAGTAGACACAGTTACTATTTGGTTATGTTAGAGATCTAAAAATGAAAAAGTGATTACATATGGAGTCAAAGACTGAGAAAGTGCTGCTGACTTCCTTTGTGGCTTTCCTCAACTTTACACAT
>PVIR01031564.1:0-19356 GCA_004026965.1 Petromus typicus
TTTCAAGTGCACTGGGGTGCTCCAGGCTGCAGTGAGTGTGCACACCCCACAGCTTAGGCACATGAGTACACACATGTGAATGCACAAGGGGGTTCACGACCATCCTCAGAACATGTGCGTGTCGGTGTGGGCTCACTGATCTCTCTATGGGGCGCTGGGCTGGCAGGGGAGCCAGGTGCCATCATGGGGATGGCTGCGCACTAGGAACTTGGAATCACAAGAGGATGCTGGAGCCCAGGCCGCGAGCCTTGTGGCCCAAAACCAAACAACAGAGGATGATCAGCAGGAGAGGGTCCTGTGCCTCAAAAACCAACACGACCAACAGAGAATAGGGGAGATCTTGTCCCCTCCGGTCCCCATCCCATGTACGGGCCCCCTAACCTCAGCCCTTCAAAGGCCGAGAGTGTTTGCAGAGGGTCAGCTGCTCTGACCTACCGAGCTGTGGCGCTGTGGCGAGTTGTGCACACAATGGCTAGAGGTCGGGCTGGGAGGGGAGCACGACTGTCCAGGACAAGAGGGCCTGGACGGAGACTCTCCTGTCCCACCTATGCACAGACCTCAGGGGCTTATGGGTGGGAAATGCCAGGGGCCCAAAGCGGGTAGGGCAGAGCCTAGAGTAACCCCGAGTCCCCGCCATGGCCCCCTCTCCTCCAGCCTATTGCTACTTCAACCTGCGGATGAGTGTGTCACAGAGAGAGACGTGTATCAACATGTGCAAGGAGTCCTGCAAGTGAGTGTGACTCGGGGGACGCACGGCCACCTCTAGGGCAGGGCCCGGAGGGCACAGTGGTGCAGGACAGTGACCGGGCCGCCTTCTCTCTTCCAGTGATACACAGTACAAGATGACCATCTCCATGGCCGACTGGCCCTCAGAGGCCTCAGAGGTGAGACTGGCCCTACCCCCACGCCCGCTGCGGGCACTCTCTGAGCTGAAGGCGACTCTGGAGCCTGCCGGGGGCGTTTCCCTCCCCTCCCGGCTCTGTCCCTTCCTGCTACAGTATCCAATCAGGCGGTGTTTCATAGCAGTGCCTAAGACCAACCTCGCTTATGGAGTTTGTGCTGTAGTTGCAAAGGAACAATAGATGAGAAGTGATCAAAAAATACTGTGAACATTAAAAAAACCTTACTATTGTAAAAAGCCACATTGCCATCCATCTCCCTCAAAGTGTGCCCCCACACTGCAAACACACTTATTCCGCCTTTTGTTCTTTGTGTAATGGAGTTTAATCTCAGGACCTTTGCACTGAGCAGGATCTCACTAAATTGCCCAAGCTGGGCTCAAACTTGCAGTCTTGCTGCCTCGGCCTCCCAGAGCGCTGGGGTGATAGACACGAGCCACTATTCTCACCGTTTTCCGCAACAGTTCTAGAAGACTTCTATTCACAGTATCTTTCGTGGCACTGTCGTGGCTGCTTCATGTCCTAAGTTGATTCAAAATCTTAACCTTACATGGTCACTTTGACTTTGAGCAGCCCCAGATCTGGTGAAGAAGAGGGACGCGGCCCCGCGGTGATGTCTCACTAGCCTGCCCGCCCAGGGGGTCCCGCTCAGCAGCAGAATCCACTGTGGTTTTCATACTCCTTTTAAAGACACTCAGGAAAGAAGCCTCCGGAACTGCTTCAGAAACGGCCAAGAACAGCGGGCTCAGGGTGTGGGGGCAGGGGAGGCGTTCTGAGCGATAAACAGCAGTGTGCCATTTACTACAGTACATTTTTAAACAAACATTTGCCATCCATTTGGCCACCTCATGTACACAAACAGAAACAAGATCATTTCAAAGTGTGGTCATGGTTATGAAGGAAATGGGATTATAGGGAGTAAAAAGGGGGGGGGGTCACTCTAGGGGTCAGGAAAATCCTTTTAAATAGATACCGCTTGAGCTGAGGCCCGAGGCTCGGCCTGCTGTGGGCAGAGCCTGGGAGGACCCTGGCTGGAGAGACCAGCAAAGGCATGGGTCCAATCTGCGGTCCACCAGGGCTCTGGGGGTGCTGGGCTGTGCTCGGCTGGGAGGGGAGGCGTAGGTGCCATTTCTTCAGCCACCATCTTGGTTGGGTTCTAGGACTGGATTTTCCACGTCCTGTCTCAGGAGAGAGACCACAGCCCCAATATCACCTTAAGCAAGTAAGCCTGGAGTCTGGGAAAGGCGGGGGAAGCAGGAAGGGAGGAGTGTGGATCCAGATCTTTTGTCCTGTTGGCCAGACAGCAGGATTCAGGGCCCTGAAGGGCCTGTCCCTCCGTCTGTCACCTGTCCACCTACTCTCACTGCCACCATCTGTCCTTCCATTCCTCCACCCAGGTGGCTGGATGGGTGACGGGTGGAGGGACACGCTGGACCCCTGATCCCCTTGGCAGCCTTTGCTGTCCTCCGTCCAGGGCCTCCTCCTCTAAGCTTTCTCCTGGATCTGACCAGTAGGAGGAGGGTGAGGTGGGCCTTTGGCTGCCTTCCTGTGTGTGTGTGTGTGCGGTGTGTGTGTACATGTACGGCATGTGTTTGCATGTGTGTGTGTGTGGTGTGTATGTGTGTGTGTATGCGTGGTTGTATGTGGTATGTATGTGTGGTGTGTGGTGTGTGTGTGTATGCATGTGTATGCGTGGTGTGTGTGTATGTATGGTGTGTGTTTGCATGTGTGTGTGTGTGGTGTGTATGTGTGTGTATGCGTGGCTGTGTGTGGTATGTATGTGTGGTGTGTGTGTGTGTATGTGTTTGCGTGTGTGTGTGTGTGTGTGTGTGTGGTATTCCACAGAAACAGTCCTACAGCCCCAGCTCTTGCTGCCTCCTGCAGAAAAGGAATCGTCAAGCTCAATATCTACTTTCAAGAATTCAACTACCGCACCTTTGAGGAATCAGCAGCCAATAATGTGAGTTTAAGAGGCTCCTGCCCTGCCTCTCAGCCCTGCCTGAGGGAGGGATCAGGAAGGGCCCTAAAGCAGTGGCAGGCCACCTCGCCCAAGAATCTGTGCCACCCCTACCCCTGCCAGGCCCTCAGCTCCCCTTTCTTCATAGATCGTCTGGCTGCTCTCAAATCTGGGTGGCCAGTTTGGCTTCTGGATGGGGGGCTCAGTGCTGTGCCTCATCGAATTTGGGGAGATCATCATTGACTTTGTGTGGATCACCATCATCAAGCTGGTGGCCTTCTTCAAGGGCCTGCGGCAGAAGCGAGCCCAGGCTCCCTACACAGGCCCGCCACCCACTGTGGCCGAGCTGGTGGAGGCCCACACCAACTTTGGCTTCCAGCCTGACACCGCCAACCACAGCCTCCACGCGGACGGCTACCCCGAAGAGCAGCCTCCGCCCATCCCAGGCACCCCACCCCCCAACTATGACTCTCTGCGTCTGCAGCCACTGGACACCATCGAGTCAGACAGTGAAGGTGATGCCATCTAGGTCTCATCCTTGCCCCCCTGGCCAGCTCAAGAACCTGAAGCCCAGAAGCCGAGACCCCAGCCAAGGCCTCATCGTGGTGCCCCCTCTAAAGAGCAAGGTCCAAGGGGGGTCCAAGGCCAAAGCCTCAGTTTCCCCACTGAGAGGCTAGCAGCAGCTGACCACCCAGGTGTGTCACTGGATGTGTGTGTTACAGCATGCAGGAGCCAGGTTCTACTTAGTTCCTGCTCACCACCTGCCCTGGCTTCCAGGCTGGGAAGCCAGCCACTTCCCTCCCAGAGCCAGGCACAGTCAGGACACAGTCCTGTCTGTCTGCCTCATGTGGCCTGGCTGGCTGGGGACACATACTTTGCTCTGGAAAATAAAAGCAGAAAAAAATGAGTGGAGCTTTGTTCCTTGTTGAGCTTGGCAGCCACGCACCCTGATGCATGTCTGGGGCTGAAAGTTATTCACACTGACTTGAGAGGAAAGGCCTCTTAGGCCAAGGGACAAATCTCCCTTGTGATTTTCATAGTACCTTTCAAGTTGCTTCGGCAGTGGGGGCCTAATGGCTTTAAATGCCATTCATCCTGTTTCTTTGGGTTGCAAGGACAGAGGGACTCAAAGTAACTTAAGCAAAATAGTCTGAAGAAGCTCAAATGGTTCAGCCTCTGTCTGCTACTGCCAGGTCCTAGGCCGACACTCATTGGTCCCCAAATGAGTCACATGCCTTTCTATGAACCAATCACTCGTGCCAGCCGGAAAGACGGTCCGGATTGGTCATACCTGCATCCATCTGCCCAGATCTGAAGCTAGAATCACAAGGCCCTCAGCAGAGTCACATGACCGAGGCCGGAGTGAGCACCATGGCTCTCAGGGTCATCAGATCAAATTCAAGTTGTTGAATTAAAGTTGTTGTTCAAGAAGTCAATATTTTGGTACAAGTATATCCGTGCGACATAAGACTTTTTTTTTTTCTGAAATTCAACTGTCTTGGATTTTTCATTGCTAAACATGGTAAAACACTACTGGCTCCTTAGCAAGAGATCTGGGAGCTGCTCCCAAAGAGTGAGATCTAGCACTGCAGACAGCTGCGCTCTGCAGCGTCCTGCTGCACCCTCGCAGAACCTAGTGGCAGAGGAGCTCTGGATTCAGGGCCAGTTGGTGGAGATCAGCTGATTTGCTTGGTCTGAAAGGCAAACCAGCTGGTCTCCCATCTGATGTCCCCGGTGACACAAGAGTTTGTGGCAGTCTGTCCAAGGCAGCACAGCTGGGAGCTGAGAAGGGAGGGTCCAGGGGAAGCCAGTTACACCTTCACTGCTGTGACTACTTTTATTATTAGCAGTGGTAGATGTCACCACACTCAGTACCACCATCTGTTGTCGTTATTAAACACACTGAACCAAGTGTTGCCATGTGCTAGGCCCCATGCCAAATGCTTTACAGGTCTTATTTCATTCCTTCCTCATAACGAGGGAGAAATAGTATCATCTCATTTTATAGCTAAAATCAGTGGCAGCTGAGAGAGGTGAAGTAAGGTACCCAAGGTCACTATCCTCATGACTGCCTTGATTCGAAGGTCTGCTTGGAAACTCATCTTGAGAATTAATCCCCAAGCACACATGTTAATGGCATTTGGAGGCTGTGTCTTGAGAAGGAAACTGGGGTTGCAGTCAGAGGTGGAGCCTCCGCGACAGCACTGGCAACTCTTTGAGAAGAGGAAGAGAGACCTGAGTCAGCGCGTTTGCCGTGTCTTGCTATCTAATTTCTGGCACCATGTCTGACAGATTCCGACCTCTTGGTCTTGGACTACCAGCCTCCTTGAATTAAATAAATTATGTTTTCTGTGGTATTCAGCCATAGCAAAAAAGAAAAAAAACAGACTAAGAGCAACAAAGTGAGGACCTCAGCCTTTTCTGCTGGTGCCACTGGTCAGAATAACACAGTCCCTTACAGGGGTCCAGAGTTCTCATACTTACTGCATTATGGAGCAGGTCATGCAAGGATTACCACCCCGCCCCCTTGCAGCCTTTGGGTCACGCGTCAAGCTCAGCCATACTGAGTTACAAAGGGAGTTTATTAGCTCTGTGCAGGTTCTCCTAGACCAGGCTGTGTCTGGCATACAGTCCTCTTGAAATTGCTTCTCTCCATATATTTTTCCAAACATCCTTCCATCCCTCGATCCAGGCCATCTGAGCAGAGGGAACACAGCTTCCCTCTGGGATCCCAGGGAAAGCTCAGAGGATGGGGTTCATTTGGACTCCCTGGGCCATGTGCTCATCTTGAACTGTCCCCGTGCCGGGGAGGGTGTGGCCAATGGGCCAGCTCTGGGTGAATCCACAGAGGGCAGTTGACAGACGCAGGGGGAGGCTTTGTTCAGAGACAGTCTGGAGTTGTCTGTGGATGCATGAGACAGGAAGTGGGCTGGCAGTGGACATCAGCTCACTTGATCCTGGGAGAGCACTGAGGGCCAGGCCATGGGATGGCGATCTCATGTCTCACAGCTGATGCTGAATCAGGCATCCCAGTATCCCTCTCCCCTGGACCTGGAGGGGAAAGGAAATTCTCTACTTCTTACCTCTAGTCCAAAAGGGAAGCTGGGTTGCAGGTGCTGCAGGACTAGGAAGCAGACACTGACCATGAACTCACTACGTGCTGCCGCCTCATCAGTGGGTCTTGGAATAAACCTAAGTTGGGCACCACTGGACCCCTGGGTTCTGGATTAGGAAGTGTAGCACAAAGAAATGCAGTGACTCTCCCAACACCATTCAGCTGGGAGGTGGTGAAGCCTCAAATCCAGCCCAAGCCTGCTCTCCCTGAAGCCTAGCGGTTCTCACAACAGCAGCATGAGGCCGCCACAGCGAGTTCCACTCTTTAGCACCTTCCAGGCTCCTGGCTCTCACTTGCTCCAGATGTAACTCCTACGAGAACAATCTAGAACCCACCACATCAAAGAGACCAAAATATCTTTCCCAGCATGGATTTGCAGTCAATCCTGTGTTGGGGCCAACTTGCTACAGGATATGGGGCCATACCCTGTGGGACTCCAGCCCTGCAGCCCAGCGGGGTACAGCAGTAGTGTCCACACTCTTAGCCCAGGGCCCCTGCAGCCTTCTCTGTGCATCACGGATCAGCCTGCTCACACAGCCCACCGGAGGGCCAGGCTCTCTCCAAACCCCACTCTTGCTACGTGGTAGATTAATGACCAGAGGAAGTTCCTAAGCCTCTCCAACTGGAACTGAATCTCTGCCTTCCATGACTATGAGAGTCCAGGGAGGTCCTGGAACCTCAGATGCATTCAATTCCAACAGGTGGCCCCAGTTACAGGTATACGGTGGTTAAATCCCCCTCTCCTTTACTAAGAAAGGAAGTCTGTTCAAGGCAACATTCAGCCAAGCACAAGCACTAAATACTGACTGGCCTAAACCAGTGTTTCCCAGACTGAGAATTTGTCCCTCTGGCAATGTCTGGAGACATTTGGGTTGCTATAGCTAGATCTGTACAACTGTGGTCTGGTGGGCCAAAGCCAGGCACGCTGAGAGGCATCCTGCAATGTGTGGGTCAGCTTCGTGACGCTGAGCTGTTAGCCCCAAAATGCCAGGCTGAGAAGCTGGCTGACATTGGTCCTGTTCCTCACTCTTCCAGCATCCCTGGCAGCTAGGGGGTGACCCTCATGACCTAGAAAAGGCCTAGAAGAAGTTGGGCGGGAACTGTAGGGACAGAGTTGCTGCCTCATGTCCCCTCCCCATATTTTCCCCTAAACACAGGTGCAACGCCTGCAGCTGTAAAATGTCACATGCGTCACACTCTCTGACGCCAAGTCAGTTCCAGGCATCCCTGTCCTTTGGCTTCTCATTACCAAGAAAAATTAATTCCTATTTGTTTGAGTCATCCAAACAACATTATCTTCTGTTACTTGTAAGCAGATACAATCTTAAGAGAAGATACTGAGAAAAAAAAATGAACAAAATTCACATCATCCCATGGTTTGTTTTGTTTCATTTGCATTTTTTGGAACTCAACCAGCTCACACTGAGCTACTTATTTTTTATTTTAAGACAAAGTTTCACTAAATCATTAAATCACCCAGGCAGGGCTTGAATTTGTGAACCTCTTGCTTCAGCCTCTCAGGATGCTGGGATTATAGGTGTGTACAACCATGGCCCTCATTCCAGATTTTAAAATGGACAAGTAACAGCCTAAGGATCTGTATGATCTGGTCCCACTTCCTCTCCTAATACCCTCCACCTTCTTCCCTGGCTGTCTTTGGACTTGCTCTGGGGCCTGGTCCACATACTTCCTGGGCTGGAAGAGCCCATGTAGCTCGTGCTGTACAGGTTCACACTGCATGTCTGGGTACCTGCTCTAAGCAAGGTCACCTTTCACCCAACACCCTCTTTCCCTCACTCTTACACCAGAATTACTCCAGCCCGGTCACCGCACCTCTCCTTCCTCAGGTGCCCTCTCACACCATGATGCCCCGGCCACTCAGTGCCGTGTGGTAGCATGTGGGAAGCATTCAAATATCCATGAAGACGGATGGAAGGAACAGCCCTTCATTTCCATGTTTATTAATTCCATTTTTAGGATGAGATCATTTTTTAAAAAATCACCTGAAAAGTCCTTTGCCTCTTATGTATAACTGCTTTGATTGTACAAAAAACTCAAGTCTGTCTAGAGCGAACTGTGGAGCTGGTGGCAGTGGCTGAGATGCGCTTCAGTCTGGAGTGGCCGCGGCTGCAGACCACCAGCCCTGACCCGCGTCTCCGTCAGTGGTTCACACCCCGCATAGCAGCCACAGTGGTGGCCAGGCGGCGTGGCAGGCCTTTGCTGAGCTGCCTGTAATCCTCAGGAGTGGCCTTCAAGAGTGTCACGATGTTCTGGAGTGTGCGGGATGGCTGCAGGCCGAGGGCGTCCATCACATTGATCAGGTAGTCTGGGGTGGGAGGAAACAGACTCAGCAGGGAGGAGCCCCGAAGGCGCCCATGAGCGGGAAAGAGGGTAGCCTGCTAAGTCCTCGCGTCCTGGGCCCTGCTTGCCCTGGCAGACAGGCCACATTCACAGGGCTTTTCCAACAGGCTCAGCCTGGACAGCAAGCCTGGCCTGAGCCCAGCAATTCTCTTTAAGAAGGCCTGGCCAGGCCGGGGAGTTAGCTCAGTGGTTCCGGCGCCTGTCCTGCAAGCGCAAGGACCCGGGTTTGATCCCCAGTAACCACATACCATAGTGGGTGTGGAGACTCACACCCAGCAGCAATCAGTACCACACACCACAGTGCCGGGTGTGGTGCTCACGCCTGTCATCCCAGCACTTGGGAGGCAGAGGCAGGAGGATGGCTGTGATGTGAGTTGGAGGCTGAGCTCAGGGCCAGCCTGAACCACAAAGTGAGACCCTATCTCAAAAAAAAACCTAAAAAAAAAGAAGTCCTGGCTGCCACCACCGCCTCTCAGCACACAGGCACTCACACACGTACACACATGTGCACCCGGTCACATCTGAGCAGCTAACCTTCCCCGCAGAACCTCACAGTGATGATGAGGCAGAGACTTGGTATGATGCAGGTTCTGTTTCCCAGAAAACCCCGTGGGGAATGAGCTAAAGGCAGATTTCTGAGTCCACTGCCAGAGCGAGTAGGGGAGAAGGCCCAGGAGGACACTAGGCTCTGTTGTTCGGAAAGGCAGCCCTAGGGATTCGGGTGCCAGCCTCCTTGGTCACCACTGCAGAATGGAGGGAACCAAAGGCCAGGGAGGAATCTTTCCGCTGGTGAGTTTTAGCCCGACCTGCTGTTAGAACCCAGCAGAGGGCATGGGGGGAGGGGTAGTGGGTCACAGGACACGAACTCATCTCATGTGTCAGAGATGATCGTAACTGGTTGAGTCACTGACCTTCCTTCCGGGGCAACGCAACCCGGACCTCCCGGACGCTCCCCACTCCTGACCCCTCGTCCGCTCTGAAGGCCTAGAAACAGGCCCTGCCAGGTGGTTCTTGCCACTTCTGGTCATTGCCTGGCTCATCTCTCCTGACCTTGCCAGGGCTCCAGGAAAGGCTGGGTCTTCCTACGCCTGCTCTCCAGGTGTAGCCCAGGGCCAGCCCCAGAGGGAACCGCATCTGACTGACTCGTACCAGCTCAAAATGAGCTGACTTCTAGGGGAGGGGCACCAACAGGAAGGCACTGCTCCTGCACAGTTCACCCTTTGACCATGAGCTCCACTTGGCTCTGGTGAGACGCTGTACACAGGAGCACCTGGGCTACACATTTTTGGCTGGGCCAGTGGTGTTTCCTGTCCTTTGTGTTGAAGCTTAATTTAAATGTCATCAGGTAAGCGTGCAGAGCCAAGGGCCTCCTCGTACTCCCGTCTTACATCGAGGGAGCCGTACCCACAGCCTTACCTTCCCAGCCCTCAGCCCATTCACTCCCTTACAGTATCAACGCCATGAGCAAGGGAACTATCTAGATCTGTGCCGTCCCATCTCCTAGCACTACAGCTGCCCACTGGCACACAGCAGATGCTCAATCAAAGCCAAACGCATGAGCAGTGGAATCTGGAGCTTAACGGATTGGGTCTACACGTAACAGGAAAACGGCAATCTGGGGCCATGCTGGATCCATTTCACCTCTGGTTCCAGTTGGTTCTCTCACATGCTCCCCCCTATGCTGACAGGGAGCCCTAGCATTTGAGTCTGCTCATCTTGCTTCTCTTCACACTGGGCCCAGGGAAAGAACAAACCCTGGCTGCTCCTCTGGCAGCTACTGAGCACCATCTGTGAGATGAGCAGGGCCGTGAATGGAGCTGAGTACAGGCCTGGCTACGGCTGGCACGCTGGGACCTGAGGGCAGCCCTCCCTTCTGCCTGCTGCCTGGTCCGGGGGGCCACTCTTCAGACTCCTGCACCCTCTCTCTGACCACTCTAAGAGCTGTCAGGGGCACAGGACCAGCAAAGCAATGGCAAGATAATAAGAACCTGGGGACTGCTACCCCTGCCAGCAGTACCCCCAGGCTCAGAGCAGTGAGGCACACAGGGAAGGGTCACATGGGAAGGTAAGGACACGGCCTCTGGCTGGGCAACAGGCTCAGTGCCAATGGAGACCACAGAGAGGCTCTCGCTGTGTGGCCGTTATGCAAGAGCACCCCCACACAGGATTACACAAGGCAGTGGATGTGAGGGCCTGGGTCAGCGCCAGGCATGCCTGGCACACAGGAAGCACTGGATAAACAGTAGTTGGTCACTACTAGTATCTGTGGTGCAGAAGGCCAGGGAGAGCCTGCCCCTCACTCCAGGTCAGGCCGCAAGGCTCTCCTGGTGGGCCCCAGCTCTTGCAGCCTATCAGCACCCCCTTGGCAATGCTCAGATGCACCTGGACTGGATCCATCAGAACCCTGTGATGGGGCCTGAGAAGCTACCAAGGCCCTCCTGGTGCGCCCCAGCTCTTGCAGCCTATCAGCACTCCCTCAGCAATGCTCAGATGCATCTGGACTGGATCCATCAGAACCCTGTGACGGGGCCTGAGAAGCTGCGTTTTTACCCAGCTTCACAGCCAAATCCACAGCTGGTGGGAAGAGGAGACACGGCACATTCCTAGAGGTCTCCACACCCCACTCCATAGGCACCCACCAATGTCCGTGGCCAGTTGCTTGGTGGAGTGCGGGGTCAGTTCCGGGATCTGGAGAATCACGTCACAGTAGGTCTGCATTGTGGCTCTGGCGATCGAGCCCAGCCAGTTGTCAGCCATGTTGTCCAACTCAGGCAGCTCATCCCCTGGAGGGGAAAGAAAGTCACCCTAGAGACACAGAGCTCTCTTTAGGCCACCTGACCAGCTACAGTGGGATGTGCAAAGTGTGTTCCTACAACCCGGACTCCATGAGCAGGAAACTCCAGGGACAGAGACGATGGAGTCACAGCTGCTGGGACTCACCTTAGTTTCCAGTTATGATCTGAAGAACAGTCTGGCCACAGACACTTGTAAATGAGCCCAAGCTATGTCCCAGGCAGGGCAGGCTCCCCGTAGTATGGGCACTTTCTCCGGGCACAGATGAGTAGGAGGCGGGGTGCCCACCCCGGGCAGCACCATCCTCTCGGCCCAGCTCTGCCTCCTGTCTCTCAGCAACTCTGCCCGCAGCCAGCCAGCCCTGGGGAACACTACTAGAGATGATGGCCACAACAAAGACACAGCTCTGAGGTTTCCAACAAATGACAGGGATACAGCACAGTTTGTGTGTGCAGCTGTGTGTCCGAGCGTACAGAGACAGACAGACAGACATCTAGGGTAATTTAACTCTACTGAAGTTCAAGTCCTGAGTAAAGGACTTCCAAAAGTTTTAAACCTGTACTGTGCCAGGGATGTAGCTCAGTGGCTCTGGCACCTGCCTTGAAAGTTCAAGGTCCCGAGTTCATTGCCTGATATCAAAACTAAAAATAAAGTGCCGGGCGTGGTGGCTCACGCCTGTAATCCCAGCACTTGGGAGGCAGAGGCAGGAGGATTGCTGTGATGTGAGTTTGAGGCTGAGCTCAGGGCCAGCCTGAACCACAACGCGAGACCCTGTTTCAAAAAACCTAAAAAAAAAAAAAAATTAAAACTAAAAATAAAAACTTTTACTGAAGTCTTCAGAAAAAGCTATTTGCCTAAGCCAAAATGTTCCTATTGGCTGTTCACATCTGGCTCTTAGAACCTGCAAGAGTAAAATGCTAGTAATTACAAGACTATATATGGCTGATCACTGCATAATTCTTTCTGTATGTTAAAAATTGCCATAGTAAAATGCTGAGATGGGGAAGAAAAAGACATACCCAGATTGGCTGGCATTGTTGTTTTCGACCACGTTTGAGATTCACTTTGTGGTTAGGCCATCTTAGCACTGCCCAGCCCAGTGCCAAGCACACAGTAAACAATTAGTAAGCCTGTGTTAAGTGAATGAGTACATGAACGCATGAGTAAAAACAATTACTGCTCACTGTACCCATATATATTTTAGTGGAACAAGAGGACACTATGTTCTTCCTGACATGATGCAAAAGACAGTGTACACAGTATCACATGCCTCTTGCCACAGAATCCAAGCCAGCATTTAATCATTACCAATAACAGACATAATAAAGCATTTATGGGTGAAATTATATGATATCTGAGATTTGATTTAATTGCTCCAGCACAAAAAGTGAGTGGAACACAAAAACAAGAAGCTATTCTTGAGGCTGGATTAACTATCTGTATTTGTATCAGATTTCTATGGGAAAAAATTACCTAACGTTAAAAAGCCTATTAAGCCCAGCAGCAACCAGTACCACGTACCACAGTGCCAGGTGTGGTGGCTCACGCCTGTAATCCCAGCACTCGGGAGGCAGAGGCAGGAGGATTGCTGTGATGTGAGTTGGAGGCTGAGCTCAGGGCCAGCCTGAACCACAAAGTGAGACCCTGTCTCAAAAAACCAAAAAAAAAAAAAAAAAAAAAAGCCTATTATGGAAGAAGGGGTGTAGCTCAGAGGTAGGTGTGTAATGACCCAGTACCAGGCCCTGGTTTGGTCTCTAACATTTCCATAAATAAAGCAAGATTACATTAGTAAATGGATGAAAACAAAAATCAGTTATATAACCTCATGGCCCTTCAATAACAATTTATAAAATTTTGGTATGTACTTTTGGAACTTTTCCCCAGCTATTTGTGACAGGGTCTCGCTTTGAAGTTCAGGCTAACCTTGAATTCACAGCAATCCTCTTGTCTCTGCCTCCTGAGTGCTGGATTACAGGCATGAGACACCATACCTGGCATTGTGGTGTGTAGTACCAGGAATCAGACTCAGGACCTTGAGCTTGCGAGGCAGATGCTGTGTCTTTTTGATATATAATAGAAAAATGTGTTGTTGTAAAAAATTGCAGGCAGTCCAGGCGTTTGGTGAGGAAAAGTAAACACCTTTCAAGCTCTTGCTACCCAGCCACCCCCCGCCTACAGCAGCCTTGTGCCCAATATGTGAAGCACAAGATGAGTATTTCAAAGCATAGAAATTATTACATATTATTTTGTATCTTTTTTTAGCAATGTTTTTGCAGACCTTACATGTAGGTACAAGTAGTTCTCCTTCCTTATAAAGAAAATGTATCAATTATGGAGACATTACACGATACCTAACTACTTCCCATGTAAGGACGGTTTCCTGTTGTGAACAGTACTGCAGTGAACCTCCCAGGCACCTCTGTGGGTGCAGGACGTGGACTTCCCGGAACGGACGCACGACTGAGGCTGCCGGGTTCCAGAGGGTGGGCTGACTATGGCCCCTGATAAAGATAAAGCTTTACCCATTTGTCCTCCATCAAAGGGGCCTTTCTTACCTTTCATACTTTTTTGTTTAAATCATAGGGTACATATGGCAGACTACATAAAATGGACTGCATGTTTTAAAGAATAACCATTAAGCCTATGGTCACGAGACACCTCTGTAGTGCCTTCCTGACAGTGCGCAGGGACCTTCCACCCCTGCGGGCACAGGCAGAGGGGCCACCAGCCAGCCTCGTGGCCTCTGCCTGTCTCACCACGGCCTGTCCCCATGAACCCTCAGTATGCTTCCAGCTTTGGCTCTGGGGATTTTCGCATCACTTCTTTTGCTCACCAGTGTGACTATGAGATTCACCCATGTCGTTATTCACTACATCTGCCCCTTTTCATATGATACACTATTTCACTGCACCACCGTACTGTAAAGTATGTGTCCACTTGATTGCTGATGGACACCTGGGAAGCTTTCCCACTTGGTCTACCACCGAGCTATGATGAGTGTGTCTCTAGAAGTATGTGGGACACACACGGAAGAGGTTCTAGGATCTGTATCTAGGAATAAAACCCGATGCCCTAAGGACAATGAGCACAGTATCCCCTTTTCTAAGATGACAAATTGACATTCCAATTTATAATGGCAGATCACAGGTCTCTAGATTGTTCTCTCTGTATTTATCTTCACAGTAAGTTTTTAAAATGTAATCACATGTGCTATTTTATAACTGATCTTCACATTAAAGATGTTGAGAACGTCTTTCCAAGTGATTATTCTTTTATAATACTTCAATGGCTGCATAGCATTTCACTATAGGATGCACTAATAAATCTAATGTTTATAGTTTCTCATTTTTCAATGTATTGCTTTTATAACTAATGCTGCAGAAAACATTCACACCTGTAATTACTTTATCAGCATAATTATCTAGTACAATTCCTGACCTACAAGGTATGCATATTGTTAAGGCCTTTAACCTATATCAAACAGCAATCCAGAAATTCAGATTGTATAATTGAAACAGTTTCCTTGTTATTTGTTTTTGAGACAGGGTCTTGCTTTATAGTTCAGGCTGGCCCTGAACTCACTATGTACCTCAGGTTAGCTTGAACTCACAGCACTCCTCCTGCCTCTGCCTCCGGAGTGCTGGGATTACAGGCATGAGCTACCATGCCTGGCATTGTGATATATGGTACCAGGGATTGAACTTGGGACCTTGTGCTTGCCACGCAGACATAAAAACCACTGAGCTAAATCCGCAGCCCTGTTACCAATATTAAATATAATCAATGCATACGGTGTCCTCCAGTGTTGCTGCAGAGCTGGCTCCAGGACCACCCACAGATACCAAACCCAGAGGCACTTGAGTCCCTCGTGTGAAACGATTTGGTATTTGCATATAATCTACATGTATCTTACTAAATCAGCTGTAGATTATCTATAGTACCCAATCCAATGCAAAACTTTGTAAAGAGTTGTTAGGGCTTTTTAGGGAATCACGACAAGAAAAAAAAGAACATGTTTATACAAACCTAATGTTTTTTATAAATATTTTTGATACACACTGGTTGAATCCTCAAATGTGGAATCCATATTTGAGGAGTATTTCCTGTACACACACAATTCAGTCATTTATAAAATGGTGTATCCAATTCTCACGGGCAGTTGTTTGAAGACTGATAAAGTTAAACGTATCTTTAAGTATTTTTTTTCAGTTACATGAGTGCCTCTATGTTATCTGCTTATTTTATATAAAGTATTTATTTTTTAAAGTTGGTATGTAAAATCTTTTATAAGATCATTGGTCATAAACGTTGCTATTTCTTTCAATTTATCATCTACTCTTCAACTTCCTCTAGTTTCTCTTTCATTTTAAAAGGTTTTGCCAGGTGTGGTTGGACACGCTCGTAATCCCAGCACTCGGGAGGGAGCCTGACACAAGAGGATCACCAAGAGATCCCTTCAAGAGTCAGAGTGAAATTCACTCTGTAGTGTCAGCTGGGGTTGAACTCACAGCCATCCTTCCTGCTTCAGCCTCCTGAGTGATGGTGGGATTACAGGTGTGAGGCAGCATGCTCAGCTTGTTAACATTTCTGCAGATGATTTACGGCATCTGACAACACTGTCTCTCCTCCTGGAGTTTGATGTGCTGATTAAATCAAGCACACTGAGGGCTGGGGATTTAGCTCAGTGGTTCCGGCGCCTGTCTTGCAAGCGCAAGGACCTGGGTTCGATCCTCGGTAACCATATACAACACTGGGCGAGGAGACTCACACCCAGCAGCAACCAGTACCACATACCACAGTGCCAGGCGTGGTGGCTCACGCCTGTGATCCCAGCACTCAGGGAGGCAGAGGCAGGAGGATGGCTGTGAGTTCAACCCCAGCTGACGCTACAGAGTGAATTTCACTGAGCTCAGGGCCAGCCTGAACTATAACGCAAGACCCTGTCTCAAAAAAAACCCCCTAAATCAAGCACATCGATCATGCTGTAAGTGTTTCCACACCTCTGTCTCTCTGATAAAATCGCTCTGCAGTGCTCAGGGCAGTCCAGAACCCCGGGGCTCCTGCAATCCTCCCACCTCAGCTTCCCGAGCAGCAGGGGCTGCAGACACTCAATACTCCATTCAGCTCAATTCCTATTTCATTCTCATTAAGTTGTTTTTGATCTGTTAAGCCAAAAAGAAGTTCTCTCCAAGAAAATGTCAAGTTCTTATCACATTATCTGACGTACCTGTCAAATTCATATCACATTATCTGAGAGCTGCAGCTATTTGTTTTGCAGAGCCACGTGACCTGCTGCTGCTGCTGCTGCTGTGTGTGCGTGTGCGCGCGCGCGCGCGCGCGCGCGTGTGTGTGTGTGTGTGTGTGTGTGTGTGTGTGTACGCACGCGCGCCTGCGTACACTGTGGGAGCCGTACTCCAGCAACATGAAAGACTCGATGCTCCATTCTTTGGTTCGAAGTAACTTTACCTGACAGTCACATGATCATCTACACATGATTTTCACATGCTTATATTTAACCTTCTGAGGTGATTTTTTTCTGTAGTGTGGTAATTCCCTATGAACTCTAAATCAACTGATAAGTAATGTTTTTCATTGTTCAGTCTAGCGAAAGGGCTGAGAGGAATCCCTGGTATCCCAGTGTTAAGAAACTGTCTCGCCCAAATAATTGAGAAAAGCGAGAACTTAAATGTATCTAATTTTCCTGTCAGTTCAGAGATGGAAGAGCCTTATGGAGTCTGAAGCAAGCTACAGCCAGAGGCATCTGGACAGGAAGTACTGCCTTCACATCAAGGCACTGATTTGTGACCTAACAACATGAGGTGGCACTTGCGTGGCACAGGGCCCCATTACCAGGACCCCTCTGTGACCCGGGGCCTCCATACAGCTTGCAGAGTGCTCTGCACATGGACAGCACCATGCAAACAGCTGTCCCGAACCCAGGCTGCTAGACGGTGGCTGCCCGTGTGGCTTGGGTACCTTGGCTCCCATTCAGTATTCTGACTGCCGCTTCCACAGAGTTTGGGGAGATTCATATGTTGAAGGGGTGGGCATGGAACCCTGAAGCCACTTCTGGCTCCCGCTTTCCCCTCAGTGCCCACTCTCACCTTGCTCAGGAGGAAACGGCAGCTTCCCGGCACGCAAGGCCAGCTCTAAGGCAGAGTCCTCCTGGGTCACAAATGGCTCGAGATTCAGGGGCAGGGACATGATGTACTGTCCGATCTGAAATAGAAGGCAGTCTCAGCCTGCCACGCATGCTCAGATGAAGAGAAAGACAAATGCTGGGTCCTCAAGCACAGTGCGTGGTAGTGCTACCAGGAATGGACACTGTGTGGTAATAACTTTTAAGGCAACATCCTAAAAAAATCCAAGGTAATTTGCACAAGACTGTAGATTCACCCTTCTCGGGAAAAGCCTTAGTGTTTTGGAATGCACTTGACACAGCCTACCTCAAATGAGGTAATGGAGACTCAGGGCTTTGTCCAGGTAAAGCGCTGTGTAAATATGAGCTGTTATGACTGGTCGCACACAAAAAACCCCTGAGATGCTAATGTCAACAAGTACACGGCTGACCAGGAGGCCTGATCCTGGCCTCTAGGGCTGCTTCTCTCCCTTCCAGATGGAACCAGGTGAAGGCAGGCGTTTTGCTTGAAAACAATAATTTATAATTACAAATTAATTCGGAGAGAAAATTAATACTGTTCCATATAATACAAACCAGAAACTAAAGACTGACAAATAAACCCAGCTGCAGCTGGTGGGGAACCATGAAAGATAAGGCTGCGGGACAACAGGGAAAAATCTGCAGTTAGTGAAGCATTTGTCACCCCTTTGTCAGGCATGCCTCTGACAAGTCATGATGGGTGTATTTCAGGCGCCCACTTCTACAACTGCTCATAGTTGTTTCACGTTTTACCCTCAGTAGATGCTTCACCTCAAGATAAGGTTGATTTTTTTAGTTACAATGGCATGTAGTTTTTAAATCTTTGAGCCTGTTGCTGTGTTTTGGTTTTGGGTCTGGATTCTGGACATTATTCCATGACGCTCAGTTCACTGATACTTAATTCTGCAAGAGGCAAGTCAGGCCTCGCCCTCTGCCCCATGCACCACCTCCCAAATGACAAGTGCCATGCAGAGAGCGGCGCCCAGGAGTCAGCGCAGACGCCACACCCACCCATCTCAGAGAGCTCAGGGCAGTCCCACCTTTGCTCCCGAACATTTAACATCCAATACTGGAGCCACAGTGCTAACAAAAAATTCTTAATTTGGTCTTCCTCCAAAGAGTTTCTCAAATGGTAAAATAGGTGTCATTATCTTCCTTTCATTTATTTCCTTCCATCAAATTAGGTAAGTGGCCACTCTCCTCACTTACAATGACCAGCGCTGTATATTTCACTTGAAAATGGCAACATGCTCATCATCGTCCCACAGGTGAGGAAGAAGGAAAGCATGCTACTTTCTGGGGTTGGAATTTCCTCCCTGGGACTCTGTCCAACAAGCACTTCTTGAGCACCTACTCTGGGCGAGAACCCTGGCATATTCTAGTATTCAGGACACCTTTCATTGGGCACTAACTCCATGACCCAGTTTAACTTGAAATAAAGCTTTACCAATTATGCCTGTCACACTGGCTATTTTTACAACTTCTCATACTTGACCAATGTGTGGGCTCATGAGTCTGGAGACTAGGTCACCAACAAGGCCACACATCACTTGGGCACAAAGTTCCAATAACCTGGCAACTCAAACTTCAATGAACTGGCCTTAGATTGTAGGAAGTGACTCCAGATTTTGTTTGAGAGGCTTGACGATATTTACAGTGTTCTCTGGAAATCAACATGGAAAAGACGCTAACCGCCACACCTGTACATTTCTGGCAACTATTCTTACATATTCAGTAAGTCACTTCAGACATCCTGTTTGGGGAAACTCCACGACTCCAATGGATGGCTTCTTCATCAGATGGACGTAGGCTGAGTCCTGGCTCTACCGCTGTGACTCTGGTCAGTGTGACCTGACAGGGTCTAGTTCTCATGCTCTCTGAAATGAGGACGAGCTCGCAGAGGGATGCTGTGCAGGTGAGACATGCACCCCTGAGACAGCAACTTCCCAGGGCACTGTCCTTGCTGGGGATCAGTGCAGGTCTGACACTTGCTCCTTCCCTGGCCTGGTCATCAGTCTCCAGAGACAACGGTATCTCTGACTCAGGCGGTCACAGCAAAGCAAGAGCGGGC
>PVIR01031565.1:8121-19434 GCA_004026965.1 Petromus typicus
GCTTTGTGGTTCAGGCTGGCCCTGAGCTCAGCCTCAAACTCACATCACAATCCTCCTGCCTCTGCCTCCCGAGTGCTGGGATGACAGGCGTGAGCCACCACGCCCGGCACTGTGGTATGTGGTACTGGTTGCTGCTGGGTGTGGGTCTCCACGCCCAGTATTGTTATGTGGTTACCGGGGAATCGAACCCGGGTCCTTGAGCTTGCGAGACAGGCGCCGGAACCACTGAGCTAACCCGGCCCCAACCTTGGTTTTTCTGGTTATATTTTTTTTACCTAAGTACAGTTGGTCCTCTGTATCTGTGGCTTCCACATCTCTGGGTTCAAGCAACGGCGGGTTGAAAATATTTGAAGAGATGGCCGCCTCTATAGAGATGTCGCTAGGTTTTCCTCGGAGATCATCTCTTAAACAATACCGTACAGCAGCTGTTTGCAACATTTGCATTGCGTTCTGTGTTGTAAGTCATTGGAGAGGACTTAAAGTATCCAGAAGGAAGTGTGCGGCTTCCTAGCCACACCGCACCATTTCCCAGAAGGGACTTTGCTGTCTGTGGAACTTGGTATCCACAGGGATCCTGGGCTGGTCACTTTCTTGCCAATACCAAAGAATGCCTCCTTCATTTGGGGTTGCTTTTACAAAACTGCTGCTTTTTGTAAAAACGCAACGCTGAATTAAGTATCGTGCTTAAGTAATGATGCACTGAGTCCTCACGAACGTTCATATTACCAGGTCCCAGCTGGAAGTGACCAGGATGCATTCAGGCCCCAGGCCTGGCCGGCTCTGGCGTCATTGGCAGCTACGGGACTTGAGGCTTGCAGTCTGCCCGGGACAGGGCTGGAGCATGTAGGGCAGGAGCGCCCGTGAGACACGGGGATACTCATGTGGTACTGTAGCCTCTAAACTTATTTTGCCCCGAGGAATAGGATGGAGCCTGGTGCTCTGGGCAGGATGGGCCTGTCAGTCAGAGGTCCCTAGGGCTGGAGAGGTGTTGATCTTGGTGGTCCCCGTGGTCCACTAGGCACGGTGCGAGAACCCACTCATTCCTTGCGTGGCAGTTGCACTGATTTAAAAGCAGGAAGTCCCGAGCTTGCTAAGACGGGCCACACCTTGGAGATAAGGCCAAATCCTCTCTGTGGGAAGATGGCCCAGATCTGTCACCGGAAGTGTGAAGTGGCTGTGCGTTTGACACCCGGTAGCGTGGATCACAGGATGTCTTACCTCCCTTCCCAGATCTGGATCAAGAAGAGGAAGGTGCTCCTTGGGGCGCTGCCAGCCTTCGCCCTGCCTTCCACGCCACAGAGTGCATCGTCATCTATTCTGTGCACGGCCCAGAGAAACCTGAAGGGGAACTTGGGGTTCCTGACCTCCTTCCCATGTCCTCTGTGGGTGCCGAGCCGATGCGGGTTTTTACTTTTATTTAGTTCTTATTTAGTCTTATTTTGACTCCATTGAGCTGCAAGATCTTCACGTAAAGCACAATGTGATTTAATTTTGGAATTGCTCTGTTAAGCAGACCTTCGTGGCTGATGGATTTAATTATTCTGATACATTCCGACTCTGGCGCAGCAACGACCTCTCTCATGTGTAGACGGGACTTAGGAAATTCATAGAAAGTTCCTGTCTCCCAGGTGGTGGCGTCAGACTCTGGCTTCTGCACACGGTCACTGGTGGTCCCCACGCCGCCCCCCCCCCGGGCTGGTTGCACTTTATTCTCCTGTCCCCCCCCATGCACAGTCACCTTGTTCCTTTGAGCTGGACCCTCTGCAGGGGGACAGGCTGGTTAAGAGGTGATGGCTAAGTCCCCAAGCAAGGCTGGAGGCTTTGATCTTGGTTCAGACCAAAATGTGCTGAAATTTCTCCCCATGAGCCTTTGCTCTCTCTGAAAACCAAGACGCAGGTGTCACCCGCAGGTGACAAAGTGGGTCTGCTGTATCAAAGTGACACAGTCAGCAAAGTGCTGGAAGATAGCGTCGTGCTGGACGCTTCCTCGGGGGCCTGGGGCCCTTGTCCCCCACGGAACCTCCTGCGGGCGCCTCAGCTCCTTGCAGTCCATCATCGTGGGGTGTGTGTGTCACGATCCCCCTACCTCCCCCCTGTGGGGCGAGAATTGCCTAAAGTCTTTTCTTTTTGGAAAGGGCCAATAAATAAATAAATAAATGGAACTACACAAAGAAACACATTTCAAAAAAAATCAAAGTTAAACGCTTTACTTCTGGCCTGGGGTATAAATGGCAGGCTCTTTATGGGCTTGGAAATGGGGCCGTATGGGGTTTTTGATGCCTTGTCTTTTGTACTTTTGCAATGCCAACTTGGGAGAGGTGTTTGGAGCCTCGCCCACTCTTCGGGTGGAGCGGTGGAAACTGAGCCTCTCTCGGGACGGCTGGCCAGCGCCCTCCAGGCCTGCCAGGGTTCAGCCCGTTCTCCTCGTCCCAGTGTCGTGATCTCTCCTGGCGCAGGAGTGGATACCGAGGCACAGAGAGGTTAAGTTGCTCGTCTGAGGAAACACAGCCTGGTGGGGGCTGAGCTGGGATCCAAGCCACCGGAGCCCAGATGTGGCCCGCAGATGGAGGGGTGGGGGAGGGGGCTAGAACTGGGGCTCTGTAGGTGGGTGCTTAAGGCTGGGTGGGCTGGGAGATGGCTGAGTGGGGTAGACGTGGGGCTCATCCACAGACTTTGGCGGCCGGGACTGGGCTGTCCTCTGCTCCCACCGACAGTCAGAAACGCGGGTGACTGTGGCAGGAGACACAGACAGGTGACCTTGGGTGTCTCCCGGGACTTGAACGACCAATTCACATTTATGTACCAGGAGAGTTGGTGGCGAACCCCGCACAGCAGCTCTGCGGAAGATTCTGAAGCGCGGCTGCCTTGGCCTCTGTGCCCCCTGCCGTCCTGTGGCAAGCGGGAATGCTGTCCCCACCATCACAAGGCCAGATCTTCTTCGTGATCTCCTGGCTCCCGGCCTCCCCTCCCCCCTCACACCCTGGCTTCCTCCAGCTCCCGTGCATCGCACCCCGAGGCCTCGAGTGCCACATGGCCAGGTGATCCGGGCACAGGGTCCTGGGCACAGCACTGGCAAAGGCTCTGGCTGTCAGCAGCCACTGTCGCCCTTTCTAACTTTGCTTTCTTTCCAGCCTGGTTGTTGCGGCCTCCTCTGGGGGCGCCCCTGGGGTGCGTCTGCAATGAAAGGCCGCCCTCCCCTTCTTCCAGGGCTGCTGCAGGGAGACTGAGGGTTAACGAGTCGGAAAGTGGGATTTGAACTGGGGCTGTGGGACCGCGGCCTGAGCCCGGGTCTGTGGCCCTGACTTCTTGGGGACGTTTGTCCCCCGCCATCGCGGGTGCCCCTTGGAAGTGCAGTCCTGGCCCGGAGCCTGGTGGTTTTTCTTGAGCGCTTTTCTCATTTATTAAGGTCACCATATCCCTGGCCTTGCTTAGTGGTATTTTTGATGTTCAAGGACGGTGTAGAATTTCTCTGTTTTTATGTGACCCAGTTTCTGTGCTTTGAAAACATCTTTCCCTTCCTCCTCCCCTGCTGTGGTTTTGAAATCAAGTGCGGCTTCCTGCCCTCCACCAGCCCCTCAGTGTCCAGGGATGGGGACAGGGTGCCATGTCCTACAACTCCGAGGTCTTCCCGGGAGGGGCCAGGGTGCCCACCTCTGTGGCTCTTGTGCCCCTTGAGTGGCCTTTACTCTTAAATGAACCCAGAACTTTGCTCTTCCTCGGATGTCAGTGTGACCGCTGCATATGGCCCTGGCCAGGAGCGACCTGCCCAGGTCCCTTCCGGCCTCCTCTGTGACATGGCTTGGGGTCCGTGATTCTCTGGAAACCTCTTGTCACCAGGCTGCTGGGCAATGGGGACTTTGGTGAAAAACTACCTTTTCTGCCCTTTAAGACTCTGTTGACTTGTTATGTCAGCACTGTGGAGGCTGAGGCAAGATGGTCACAAGTTCAAACACAGTCTGGGTAAATTAGTAAGACTGTCTCAACAAACAACCCTCCCACCCAGATAAAACAAACAAACAAACGTTCAAAAGTATAGCTGGGGATGCTAAGCATGTAACACTCTTTGTTGGAGCTTGTCCTGTTTTCTCCGCTGGCCTGGGTCATGGTGGGGATCTTCGGGTGTTTACAGAGCAGAAGGAGTTGCAGACATCTGTATGTTAATTGAAATTCACTAACGCTGATAGTATATTTTTTTTTTTTCCTGCAGAATGACTGTGAGAATTTGGGGATAAAATGCCAAAGATTTGGGAATCAAAAGCCATCTATGCCCGGGGTCTTTTTGAGGAGCCCATAGGGTAGGGGTGGAGCAGGTACACGTGCGGGAATGACAGGGCCACTTCAGACTGGAACAGCGCCTCACCTGGGGGAAGCCCCACTGGGTATTGTGTGTGTGTGTGTGTGTGTGTGTGTGGGGGGGGGTTATGGAGAAGTATACAGAAGATTTAGTGTCTTCGTCCTGTGGGGGGGCCCAGCTAAATGGTATTAAGCATATTCACTCCATGCGCAGCCCCCACCACCATCTGGAGCTCTGCACCCACTACGAGGAAGCCCTCCCCGGGCTGGCTACCACCTTTTCTGCTTTCATTTCTATGCGTGTTACTGCTCCGCGTTCCGTAGAGATGAAGATTGTATGACTCGTGGGGCCTGGGTGCACGCACAGTGCCTGTGGGGAGAGAGGGACCCACGGGGCCACGGCGTTAGCTGGACCGTTTCCCTGGGGAGCTGTGGTCTAGATCAGGTGGGCCGAGTGCTCATGATGATGAGGGCAGGGTCACAGGTGAGTCATCCCAGGATCATGTGGGACCCCGAAGTGTATCCAAGGGACTCAGCCTTGCTGTGGTCTGGAAAGCCCAAACTACTTCACATAGACGTGCCGGTGGTGTAAAATCGTAGGAGCACAACACGCCTCGATCCATCAGGTTTCCGTCCCCACTGATGTGGCCCTGGACTGCGGCTCGTGTTACGTTCTCGTCTCTGCTCCCACATGCCCACCAGGAGGCTGTTCACACACTGAGTCCACAGCTCAGGATGTGGCCGATGTGGCTTCTGTTGTAGTCTCAACTGTCTGCTACCACAGTCTTAGGTAGGCCTGGAAGTCTCTAGAAGCTTCCAGAATCTTCTGTGTCTTAGTCATGAGTTCCAAAGAGCAGTAAGGTCAGTTAGACAGGTATTAATGGGGGCTGGGGTGCAGGAAGCATTAGAGGATGGGCTTTTGGTCCTGAGCGTTTCCATTTGGGCTTTTTCTGGGGGGGCTTTCAGCCACGGAGGAGTGTTTGCTATCCCTGGAAACAAGTGCTTACTTCTCTGTCTTCCACAGCCTGTGTGAGGTCATGGGATCGATTTATGCTGACCATGGTTTTCTTTCTTTATTTATTTTTTCCTCTCTCAACAGTGAATGACCTGCAGGAAGAAGGCAAAAGTGCCATCAACTCGCCGATGTCGGCTGCCTCCGTGGATGTCCACCCCGAAGACACCCAGCTTGGTACGGTCGGCTCCTTGACTTCCTGTCCCCGCGCCGTGCACATCCGGGGTCCAGTCAGTTTCCCTGGGGCTGATGGGATCCTGGAAGCCAGATGGGGACATTGGAACATCTTGGTCTTAGTCAAGGTCATGTTTATAGAAGCCCTGAGGGGAAAGTAAATCTTCCTGTGTAGGTTTCTGCCCTGTCTTAAAAGCAGGCTGTATTATCCAAGTGCTGTAAATTGCAGCCCAGGTTAGGGATGGACAGGGTGGCCATCACGGTCACAGATCGAAGCACCAGGAGGACAAGGGGCAGAGTGAAAGGACACCGTGCTGGCTTTTGTGACAGGAATGGGTGCAGCTGGGTTCACAGGCTCCGGACAGGCTGGGCTGGATAATTCAGGGCCTGAGCCGTCCTGTTCTCTGGCACTCGCCTGGGTGACAGAGTCGGTGAGGCTGGCCTGGGGGCTGGGAACCTTGTTCCAGAAGTGGGGGATGGGTGGCGGCCTGGTTGAGGGAGGCTGAGAGAGCTGGGTGCTGTCTCCAGGAGTTAGCCCACTCCAGAGGACCACCTCTAGGGGCACCACTATCCGAGGATGGGGCCGGCTAGGAGGGACCTGCAGGCCTTGATGTTGTGCCATGCCTGTTGCTAAGGGGGTGTAGCCCAGGTGCATTTCGGGGATCCAGTTGATGTAGAAGGAAGCGTGAAGCATTTGCTTATCCCCACCCCTGGCTCAGAGGGAAGAACCATCCATTTTTCTGTTTTCTGCGACATGGCCTGGCCTGCAGGAGCTCACAGAAGGGAGATGGTACATGTGTCCCTACTGACCAGCCGGGGCCCCAGAGCTGGCCCGGCTCCCCAGACCGGCCAGAACCCAGGGGTGCCCTCTGGAAGATTGGGGCTCTGTGCAGGGTGCAGCGGCCGGTCGTCCTCAGGCTGGAGCTGCTGTTGGCGGGTGTTCCTGCCCCTCTGCCTGGGGACATGGGACTGAGATGTGGCCCTGCCAGTTTCTCCTCTGGGCACTGGGGCCTCTGGGACTTTACAGCTGCCGTGTCCTGTCCTCACCCAGGTGGTGAGGAGTCTGCTTCCTGCCCAGAGGCTAACTGTGACCCTTATCTGCTCCCAACAGAGGAGAATGAGGAGCGTACGATGATCGACCCCACCTCCAGGGAGGACCCCAAGTTCAAGGAGCTGGTCAAGGTAAGGCCATCTGACCAGCGAGCCGTGTTCCTGTTAGAGCGACACCTTCACTTAGGGACCTGGGCTGTCGTGGGCAGAGGGCCCTGAGCTCCAGGCCCCGGAAAGGACGTCAGTGGTGCAGTACAGCAGCCCGTACGTGGCCCCGATGAAGGGTACACTCTGTGGAGGAGGGGGCACCGCTGCCGAGCACTGCTGCCTCAGCTGTGTGGCCTGGCCTGGAACCTGCTTCCCAGGAGAATGTGGGACAGGTCGAGGCGGGTGGGTTTATTGCTCTGATCTAGGTCGTGGTAGCGGTAACTCCCTGCTCCTGAACTGGACCTGAGATGTTGGTTCTTAACTTAAGTCATCCATTGACTTCAATACAGAGTTCCCCTCCCAATCGCCACTGTTATTCAGAAGACTGTCCTTAAGAAAAGTAACTCTTTTCCCACCTAAATGTTCATGTGTGGTGGCACACGTCGGTAATCTCAGCGCTCTGGGAGGCTGAGGCAGGAGGATCACAAGTTTAAGCCCAGCCTGGGCTCTGCCCCTTGTGCTCTCCAGGCCTTGACAGATCCAGTGCTGCCCAAGTGGGTGACTCCCACGTTGGGGGCCCATCTGCTGTACATACCCCACCCCTCGCTTCAAATGCCACTCTCCCGAGAACACCCTGGCAGGCCCCAGAAATGATCTCTCGGGGCACCCTGTGGCCCTGCCAGGGTCACACAAGGATTCAACCGACCTTCGGGCCTTGGTGACGCCGTGGCTTCACCTGTGAGCCTCCTCGGGCCTCGCAGGCCCTGCACTCAAGCGTCCCTCCTTGCAGCCACTCAAGGGCACCCCTGTCTCCCCATGGGGCCTCTCTGTGACTAGTCGGGGCACCAGGAGGCTGTGACTCGTACTGCGCTGGGCCCAGGGGCTGCAGGGAAGGACACGCACTGGCGTCCCGGACAGGTTCTGTGTTCGGCTCCTGCCATTCACCTGGGACAGCAGGTGTGTGGGCCGGGGTGCCACATCCAGTCTCGGACCAGGGGCTTTTCCTGTTCCAGGAGCTGCACGGCTGTGCTTGCGTTCTCTGCTCAACTCTTCTGTAATTTCCCCCTGTTATGGTCGCCTTTCCTGTCCCCGCTTGGGGCTCCCCGCTGCTCCAGGATGTCTCTGTTTAGAGTCCCGGGAGTCCTTGGCCCTGGCTGAGCTGCCACTCAGAGCTTCTTGGGTAGAGGTGGCATCGGGATGAAGGGGGCACCAGCCGAGCGTGAGTGGGGCAGCCGGGGGCCCTGCGTGGACGTGGGCACCTCCGTTCTGTGGCTTCAGAGCCCGAAAGGCGGACCTGAAACTCTGCTGAATTTCTTCCAGCAGCCATTTTCTCTGGCATCTTCCTTATGCACAGAGGGCAACTGCTGCCCGGGCAGAAGGCAGTTTACAGATGACACATTAGTTCTTTTCTTCTGGCCTATGAAATAATTCTCAAAAGATTTCTGTGCTCAACTGGAGAAAGGCCTTCATGCCATGGTATAATAAAAAACTGTTTTTGGTCTTCGCTCTCAATGCCTGGCGTGGAGGTCCTAAAACCCTCGGAACTGCCTGAATAATGGAAATGCCTTTGTTATTTCCGAGGAGCCCTTTGGGGACATGTGGTTCACTGCCCGTGAGGTGACATGGGACACCAGGGGAGGACGTGGCAGCCTGGTGCCCCCACCCACCCTGCCTAGGCCTCTCCATTGGACTCTTTTGGATTCATTTCCCCTTTATTTATTTATTAAGAAGTTTTTTTCCTTCTGGTACCGGCAATCAAACTCAGGCGCTTCCGCTTGCCAGGCAAGTGTGGCACCACTTTGCTACACCCGGCTGTATTTTCCTTTACAGTAACCCTAAGTAAAGTAAAGCAGTAACCCTAAGTAAAGCATCCTGGCTCCGTGGGAGGCCGGGGAGGCGTGGCAGGGGGCGTGGCAAGGGCGTGGCCTATGGGTAGAAGAAAGGCCTCCTTGGGTCCCTGCGTGTGCGCTCAGGTCAGTTTTATGGGAAGAATCTCAACTAGTGGTATCTGACTCTGAGTCAGCGTCACAACTGGCTGAGCAGGAGGACGCAGGCGGATCTGAGTAATGGAGCACTGCTTTGGAGTCGAGCCCCAGGACGCATCTTAGGATGGCCGTCCGAAGCAGCCGACCGCATCTCCTGGGGAGCACGTTTGTTCCCGAGAGCGAATTTCACATCTCATTTCCTGGTTTATTGGCCAAGGCTCAAATTGTTTTTTCCTCCCGTTGCATTGGGAGGAAAATCAGCTGCATGGAAATCCTTGTTGGCCCGTAGCTGGTGCTGTGGGGGCCGTGTGGAGACGCCCCCCGCCCCAGGCCCGGCTCCTCACCAGCCCTGCCCAGAGGTCGGGATCAGCCTGTGCCCTCGGAAAGCTCCATGGCAGGACTGTTTGGAAGTGATTAAAACGTAACTGTCATAGCTCTGGGGGAGACAGATTGTAGGTCCCGATTATAATTCAGAAGGAACTACAGGAAGAGTAATTTTTATTCTGGTTAAAGCAGACTCATAGAGCCTATGTGATTGACTGCTGGACAGGGACATAATTAATATCCGTCCTAGACATTTGCCCGCAGGACTCGGGGTCTGCAAATGAGCATGTCCCTAAAAATAATGACAGGGGCTATCTTTAAAAAGTCTTGTGAAACGGCAGAGGAAGACAGATGGCCCGGGAAGCAGAGGATGGTGTGATTCGCAGTACCCAGGACCCCGCAGCCCCTCCCGGTAGGAACTGGGGCCTCGGTGACTTCGGGTCTCAGAGCCGCGGAGTCTCGTGCATCTCTCTCCTCATGGTTTCTGGGGCTGAGCTTGGACCAGGCCAGCGATCCAGCTATAATCTTTGTGGCGAAAGTTTCCATCTCTCAGGGGCAGACGCCCCCCCTCTTTCCTACACAGTCTAGGAGTAGGTGCCCGGAGTAAGGCGTCCTTTGGCACCAGGGCTGCAGGCTATGGCTTTCCTAGCCGGGCCCTGGTAGTTCTGCCATTTGTTCGAGCCCCTCTGGGGTTCTGTTCCTGTCTTAGCTGTGAGGATGTGACTTTGGGGTCTCCTCCACATGGTGCTGACAGTCCGGCTGGGAAGTAGACATGACAAAGGCCAAGTGAACGTGTACCCAGGTGCCGTGAGTACTTTGAAGAGGACTGAACAGGAAGCAGAGGCCCTATTCCTGGTTTAAGTGGGTTGGGCAGAGAGGCCTTTGCGTTGAACCTGAGAGAAGACCTCGGTATGTGTGTACCTGTGTGTTTTAAGTACCCAAAGAAGGACAGCTTGGCTGGAGAGGAGAGTGTGCAGAGACGTGGTTGTAAAAGCGGCAGGGAAGCTTGGTGGTCAGTGTCCTTGAATGCCCTTGAAGTCTCTCTCTTTGGCTCCCAGGGTGGGGGGACCAGGTCTTTCTCACCGACACGTGGCCATCACAATACAGCAGCAAAACCAGCAGGGATCCCTTCTGCCCTGAGTCGAGAACTCCCGGCTTTTCACTTAAAGGAAGCACTTGTTAGGATTTTCAGGGGTAAATCTAAGACTTGAGCTATGAAACTCTTAAGAACGCATGGCAGGGGCCAGGGATATAGCTCAGTGGTTCTGGCGCCTGTCTTGCAAGCGCAAGGACCCGGGTTCAATCCCCAGTAACCACATAACAATACTGGGTGTGGAGACTCACGCCCAGCAGCAACCAGTACCATATACCACCGTGCCGGGCGTGGTGGCTCACGCCTGTAATCCCAGCACTCGGGAGGCAGAGGCAGGAGGATTGCTGTGATGTGAGTTGGAGGCTGAGCTCAGGGCCAGCCTGAACTACAAAGCGAGACCCTGTCTCAAAAAAATCTAAAAAAAAAAGAAAGCATGGCGGTGACTCTGTGACCTTGGATGTGGGCAGTGATTCTTACATAGGATGCTCAATACACGAGTTGCAGGATAAAAAAATAGGCGCTGGGGGTGCAGCTCAGTGGCAGTGTGCTCTCCTGAGAATAAAAAAATAGGCAACATAAACTTAGGCAAAATTAAAACCTTCTGCTTAGATATCAGCTTTCTTGTAGCTGAGCCACAATAGCAGATGCACACAACGTGAAAGAGGGGAGGTTTGATGTGCACACGGTTTCAATCCCTGGTCAGCTTCCCCAAAGCAGACAGCATGGCAGAAGGGCCTGGCAGAGCACAGCTGCTGGACTCATGGGGACCAGGAAGCAGGGGGCGGGACTTCCTGTTGGGGCCACGCCCACCCAGACTCACCCGGCAGCCTGCTTCACTGATCTCCTATGCTATTCTCAGTCTAGTCTGGGTGACAGTCAGGATTCATGCTCCCAGCTTCCGAAGGTACTTCAGAGGGAGACAGTTGTGTAGGTCCCTGTCTAAGGGGAGGTTTTGCTTCCAGGGTTCAGCACCTTTAGTGAGAACAGGTCCAGCTCTACCTGTTCCATGCCTGTGTCCAGTTGTCCCAGAGCCTCAGATATTAGATTCTTGTGTCATTGTCCTGTCCCCTTATTGACACTGATTGGCCATAGTAGAGGTTTATTTCTGGTCTCCCATGATGCCTGCCTCCCCCCAGGTGCTCCTGGACTGGATCAACGATGTCCTGGTGGAGGAACGGATTATTGTGAAGCAGCTAGAGGAGGACCTGTACGACGGGCAGGTGCTGCAGAAGCTC
>PVIR01031566.1:0-19339 GCA_004026965.1 Petromus typicus
TATAGCAGCCCAGTTTGTGATTGCTACATCTTGGAAACAACCCAAGTGTCCATCAACTGGAGACTGGATAAAAAAGCTGTGGTTCTTCTACAGAATGGAGTACTACTCTGCCATAAAAAATGATAAGTTTGAATCATTTCTACTTAAATGGACATACCTTGAGGATATCCTCATAAGTGAAATAAATAGGTCACAGATGATACATATCGCATCTTTTCTCTGGTATGAGAAAATGAAGATGTAAATGAGTCCTAGCATTGTATGTTATATATTGTGAAATAGAAAATGCTCAATGTAAAATAAGGTGAAAGGGGACAATGTTGAGATTGCAACAAAAAAGTAAGGAAACAAATTTTATATATATGGGGGGGTGGTAGGGTGGGTGGGGCTATGGGAAAAAAATGAGAATTAAGTTGTGTCTTATACTGGTACAAATCCCCATTATGGAGTGCAATCATGATGTGTATATTTAATGTACCAATAAAGATAATTAAAAAAAAAAAAAAGTGGGAGCAGAAGAGCCTATAACCTGAGCTCACCTGCACCTTTATTTGGTACAAAACCTTCAACCCATAATCCTAGCATGTATAAAACAGGGCAATCCCACAATAATCCCTGTAGTTCAAGATTACATGGGGCAGGGAAGTCATCTTTAATCCCAGTAAATCCCAAGGCCAATAATATTAATGCAGTAATCCTTGTAGTTTGAGATCTCACCTGGTGAGGCAGATGTCTGCAATAACCCCAGTAGTTGATCCTGCAGGGTAGGGCAGACATCCTCAAGTCCAAGTAAGTAAATCCCAGTAAGTAAATTTTAAATCCAAGTAAGTTGTCCATGGTTACCAATAGAGATTCCTCCAAATACTAGGATTAGAGGTCTCATTTTGATCCTGCTATTTCCCTGCTAGGTATATTCATGAAACAATTAAAAGCACGATACCACCGCAGGTTGGTTTATAATAGTTAAATGGGACTTAGTATGTTTATAATGCTTTATTTTTCTGGTATGACATGAGTAATATATAGAAATTATTTGTGAATAACTGACACAAATATTTTTAAATTCAAATCTAAGAAAGTAATAAAGTACAAAAGTTAATTCATCAACATTATAGGACTATGGCTGCAATAATCTTTAAATACTAGTAAAAACATTACAATTTTCTTTAAGATGTATTATAGTTAAAAGAATATATGTTAATGTGAAGTCTAAGAATTTCTCTTTAACATCTTTATCAGGGGATCTATGACTTGCTTGTTTCTCAGACTGTAGATAAATGGATTGAACACAGGAATTATGACAGTGTAAAACAGAGAGAAGATCATGTCCTGACCATCTGCTTGTGAAGATGCAGGATGCTCATACATGAAGAGAAGAGGGACATAGTACAGAGTCACAGAAAAGAGGTGGGTTCCACAGGCGGAGAAGGCTTTGCTTGCACCTTTTTCAGATTTATTTTTTGAAATTGTGAGAAGAACAAATGTATAAGAGACAAGAATAGTAACAATGCTGAATACTTGTATTGAACCAGAGAAAATGAAGAGCATTAGGTAATTAAAGCAGGATTGGTACAGGAAATCTTTGTGGTGGTATGTCAGTGGTATGACATCACAATAAAAGTGATGTATTATGTTGGAATTACAGAACATTAATTGAAATAAAAAACTTTCATGAACTATGGCATGAAGAAAGCCACCTACAAATGATGAAACTATCAGCTGGATGCATAGTCTACTGGTCATAATCATGGGGTAAAGTAAAGGTTTACATATGGCCACATAGCAATCATAAGCCATTGCTGCCAAAAGAAAATAATCTGTTGTGGCACTGACTACAAAGGAGAAAAATTGTATCATGCATTCAAAGAAAGTTATCATTTTATCTTTGTGCAAAAAGTCAACTAGCATTTTTGGTGTCACTGTAGATGATAACCAGGCATCTACAAAGGCTAAATTCCCAAGGAAAAAGTACATCAGTATGTGAAGGTGAGGGTCATTCCAGATGAGAGTGATGAGACCCAGGTTCCCCATCATGATGAAGAGGTAAATTGTCAAGAATGCCAGGAAGAGGGGATTCTCCACTCTGGTTGGTGTGGGAGTCCTGTCAGTGTGAACTCTGTCAACCGTGTTGCATTTTTCATATCCATGTCTTCACTTGATGTCCTCTGAAGTAAAGTGTAGTTTTTAAAAAATCCAGATTAATAACGATTTATAATATGGAAATTAAAGGGAAAATATTTCATAAAATTACTTTTGTACAATGATAAAATTCACTTTCAAAATATATACTAACAGGATACAATTCCCTAATAGTGGAAAATAATTTGGGGGAATTAGAAAGGCCAACACTGCTATTAATTCAGTTCAATAAATGTACTCAATGTAAAAGATCTAGAGAAAATGAGAGGCTGTTTTTGACAAATTTATTGAAAACTGTTGAATGTGGTAGGAAGTTCTATGTTCTGGACATGTTGAGTCTAGGGCAAAGCTATTTAAATTACCATGGTTATAAACTGAATTGAATGTCATCTGAAGGAATCTGAATTTATTTCTCAAGTAATACACTTTTATTAAGATATTTTAAGATATGGAATGTTACAAGAAATTTTTTTTGATTTAAATATTTAGTAGTACACAAAATACATGCAGAGAAGGAACATTGGAGCCAGGATTAATAATCAGGGAGCCACTGTTATTGTCCAGGGCTTATCAAACCAGGCATCTCTACGATCTAGAGGTTCTTACTGTACAAAACACAAATTCCTACAAGTGTGAGGTGCTACTTGAGAAACTGATACAAAAATTCAAGAATAGAACCCAGGATTTAGTTGTGTCACACAGTACCTGCCTGGCAAGTGTGAGGTCTGGAATTCAATGCTGGATACCAAAAGTATATTTCAAAAATAAGTTAAGAATTGTAGTTTAAGATGCTCCTCTGATGATGTAAATGTAAGAGTAGTGCCTGCTCCATATATATGTGGCATTTGTAATAATTAAGAAAACAAAAAATAAGATTAGGTTACATAGTAGATATTAAAAGATGGACAGTTAAGGAGATAGATGTCCTCTGGGACTGGATAAGTGATCAGCAATAAGAAAACTATGAACTTCACTGTTGTCAAATTTGTGATGGCACCATTTAGTTAAAAGTATTGATCTACTAGATGCTAATGGAAGTAACAAGTGAGTCATTACAGTGGTTACATGCACATTGTGGGTAACTATATATCAGTCAACATACCCAAAAAAAGATGGGAAGGCCAGGGATTTAGCTCAGTGTTTCCAACATCTGTTTTGCAAGCAAAAGGTCCTGAGTTGGATCCCTCGTAACCACATACCACAATGTCAAGTGTAGTGACTTATGTCCATCAGCAATCAGCACCACAAACCATAATGCCAGGCAAGGTGGCTCATGCCTGTAATTCGAGCACTAGAGATGCAGAGGCACGAGGATTGCTGTGAGTTTGATGCTTGACTGGGCTATATAGTGGTCTCAAGACCAGCCTGAAGTACAAAGTAAGACCCTTTCTCAAAAAAAAAAAAGTTGGGAGAGAAGAAAATGCTAAAATATTGGAGACATTTTATTAAAGACATCAGACACAATGTAATATGGACAAATGTCATTTATTAGATGGCCGTAACTAAACCCCTTTCTAAAACATGAATGATTTTGGTGGGCAGAGGCTAGTAGGCACTTAAGAATGAAAAATAGGTAGGAACATGCTTTCTCATACCTCTCACACTAGAGTGAGGCACTTCATCTAGATTTTCACAATCCAACCCATAAATAAGTTTTTTAAAATAAAGAAATGTACAGAGCAAAACATAAAAGGCAGCAGAAGCAATAATAAGACTCTAGCAAATACAATATTGGCTGCAATAACATTGGTGGTGTTAGTTGTGACCTCTAAGGACAGCAGCAGTGACAAGCAGTCATAGATGTATTGCTTTATAATTTGCCTTTTCATTGGTTGCCTTGTTTTTGTCTTGCTGTCTAGTGTTATTTTTAAAATTCAAATCTTTATTGGTACATTATATATATACATCATAGTCATTTTAAGCATTGAGAATTTGTACCAGTATATAATATGACATGTACTTAATATGTCATATAATATGACTTAATATACTTAATATGTCATGTAAGATATATAATATACTTAATATATCATATAAGATACTTAATTCTCATTTTTTCCCATTCCCCTACCCACCCTACAACTCCCCACCCCATGTATAAATAAACTTTTCTTTTTTTATTACCATCACATTATTTTTCCCCGCATTACTTACTCCTACACCCCATTTCCTTGTAAATATTTTCTATTTCACAGTATCTACTATATATTCTAGAACTCACTTAAGTCTAGTTTTTAAACTGATACATCTAATCTCTCTAAAAGTTTTACTTTGAGAAAATTTTCATTTAAAAAACTCATTTCTTTTTCTTTTCTTTTTTCTCTCTTTTTTAAAAAACAACAGGTATCAAACTTATTGCTTTGCAGGCACTGAGCTAAATCACTGGCCTGAGAAATTCATTTTTTACAGTACCACAGCACTGAAGTGAACAAAAGAAGGGCAAGATATACAATAAAAACATGATTAACAGAGCGATCCTCAAAACAGAGGGAAAAATAGAAAGCAAAATTTTATGGACATAAAGAAAAGAAAAGTACTACAGTAGGAAACAAAATAAAGAATAATACCCAAGAGTGAAACCAATGACCTAGTAAGGCAAGGGATTAGCAAAGTTATTTGATTGTGGAAATTAAGAAATACTTAGTGATTTCACTAACAGTAGTTTCTGTTGCATAATAAAATTAAGATAAAAGAATATTTTGCTGGAAGTATTGGAAATAAGTAGTGTAATAGCCACAGGAATGAAAGAGTCATAGGAATGAAAGACATAGAAATACTGATATTTTCATTTTGTGTGTAATCAAATGTAACCAATATTTGCTGTAGAGCACTTTTATAAAAGTTTTCAAAGAAAGAAGACAAGAATGAATAGAAAAGTAAACAAGACAGAAGCGGAGAGTGAATGTGGGATAGATACAAGAAATCAAAAGCGAGGATGAAAACAGAACACATAAACGTAGGTAGATGTGCGTAGAAAATAATCAGGCATGAGAGCACGTTGATGTTCAGCGGTGCATCAAAGCTTATCTCCTCACAAGGCTTCTGCTGAATGACCGGCTTCTGATGTCCCTGTCAACATAATAGATCTGATAATATTTATCAGTTTCTACTTCGGAGTACATTAGCATTTCCCTGCAAAAGTTGACATGCAAATTCAAACTGTGCTTTCTTCAGTTAAAAAAAAAAAAGGACTAACATACATTCAAAGGCAGGAACCTTATCAATATTAGTAAATACCATCCGAAATTCCACACTGAGTATGTTTTTATTTGGAGTGGAATTTCTTTCATGCACTACTCAGCCACTAGATCATAGACAATGGTCGCTCTCAGTCTTGCCTGGGCACTGATTAATGCAGAAGTGCTGCTGGCAGCTGTGGAAAACAATTTTTGTCATATTTTAAATATACACAAAACAACGGAATGGGCTGAGGAACGGCTGAAAGAAGCAAGTATTTAAATGACACCTGAAAGTATTTCATCAGAATAATGACTGAAAAAACACAATGGGCCATTTAGTCAATACCAGAAATATTTATGTAAGAATCATTACAACATAAATATTTAAACCTAAGTTTAAATTGTTTAAAGTTAAAGATTACCATCTAAAGTCACTAAATAGGACAAATTCATCTCACAGGATTCTTACTGATCCATAATCTACCTCAAAAGTATGAAGACAATTCATTAGCTTTCAATTTTCATCTGGGTCTTTTAGTATCATTTACACCCAATATGAATTATTAAAAATAATCTTTTTAATTTTTGTAAAAATATTTTAAAATAAAAATTATTTTTGGCTTACCTATACATTAAATGAGACTGTGAAGATCCTCAGAAAGTATCATCTTTATAGAACAGAAAAAATACAATAGTATGCCATTGACAATAACACAATTACTCGTACACTGATTCATTTTGGAGTTTTCAATTTCCCTTCTCAGAAAAATGTGGTTTATATAAGTTTGCTTTGAATATAAATGTCAACTACTTGTCTAATTGTGTGCTTTTTCCAAACTCTCCTAAGAGTACCAGAGAATTCTCAGTAGGACAAAGTGAAATTATTTTACTGGGCACTGTGAATTTGAATATGAACAAGAGGTCCAGGCTGTCCCCAAGCATTACAGACTTTCGGAATCATAAACTTCAAGTTATCATAGATGTTTTAATAACAACTAAAATTGTATTTTCACTCAGTACTATCCATCATAAAGATATTTTTGGTTTAATTACAAAAACTAGTTTGAATCTAAAATGCACTATGGGGAGACCTTTAGTTAGTATGATTCTTGTGAATTAATCAAAGTTTAATATCAATAAGCTATTCACAACACCTAAAAAAAGGAAATACATAGGATTAATTTTCACTTGAAAAATAAAATACCTCTACAACAAAAAATTACAGAACACATGAAAGAACTTGAAGGTGACACAAAAGGAGAGATTATATTTGTATGTTAAAAAATTAAAATGTCATCCCCCTCAAAGAATTCAGATATAATGCAATCATCATAAAAAATATTAACAGAGTTCTTCACAGAAATGGAAAAAAACAGTCTTAAAACTTAAGTGTGGCCCCAATGACCCTAAATATCCAAAGCAATTGCTACAGTTTCTGTCTAGATGCTATCCCAAAGTAACAAACGTGTTACCCCAAAGATGTTACCTCATCCTATGATGGGACTTTTTCAAAGGTAGCCTAATCTGGAACATGTGACGCTGGGGTTTAGTGTATGTGATTACTAAACCACTACATGTGAGTCATTAGGTTGCCGTCACCTTAATCCTTGTAGTTTGAAGAAGATGAAAGGGGCAGAAAGGTACAAGACTCTGCCTTGTTGCCTTTGCTAACTTGTATGTGTCATGTTGTTTCTCCTCTGTAATGTGTTTGCCATCCCAGCCTCAGAGCCAACTAACTATGAACTGAGACTTGTACTAACTGTAACTCAAATAAACCCCTTTCATTCTAACTTTGGGTATCAGATATTTTGTCTCACTAATGAAAGAAAAGTAACTAACAGCAATCCTGAACAGAAGTAGTAAATATAGATACATCACAATGCAGAAACTCAAAGCTTACTGTAGATATATAGTAACCATTATAATGTAACCCAATCATAAAGTTAATACATAAGCCAATGAAACAGAATAGAAAATCTACAAATTAACACATATCCTAACAGCCAAAAGAACTTTGTCAGACACTTAAAACATAAAATAGAAAAAGGATTGATTTTTCAATAAACAATAATATAGAAATCATTTCAGAATAAAACCAAGCCCTTATTTTTTCACATATATTAAAATTAACTCAACATAGATCAAAGATGCAAAACTGAGAGTATGATGCTCTTATAATAAAACATGGGGAGATGCTTCAAAATATCAATATAGATAATTTTGTGAATAGAATCCACAAAACTCTAATAAGAAAAGTACAGATGCAATAAGGAATTAATGTATAACTAAGAGTCTTTGGCACAAGAAAGGAAAAGAAATAACTAAAACAAGTAAGAGATAATATTCAGAAAGTGGGAAAATGTTTTCAACATATTCTGTGACTTAGGTTCTGAGATACATATGAATTATCAAAATTGAATGAAGAATATTTAAAATCCTCAAGTAATCCAATGATAGGCAATAACACTGAGACACTCATAAAAAATAAAACAAAAAGTCAAAAGAATCTCCCAAAACCACCAACTAAAAATATCCAGGTCTTTTGACTTCACAGCTGACTTCTTCAAATCTTCAGGGAAGATTTAATGCCAATATTCTTTGAACATTTTAGTAAAATAGAAAAGGAAGGAGTATTCCAAAATTTATTCTGAACATCAGTATTACTCTGATTTCCAAACCAAACAAGTATCCAGAGAGAGAGAGAGAGAGAGAGAGAAGAAAAGAAAATAGTGCTAGAGGCCAATTTATTTAATGAACTTAGATAAAAATTCTGAACAAGATACTGGTGAACAGAATACAATAAATCATTAAAAAGATCATACATCATGATGAAGTAAGTGCCATAAAAATGAAAAGATATCACTTATTCATGGTTCAATAAAACAAAGAGTCAAAATGACTATGCTTTCAAAACTGATATACAGATTTATCACCATCCCAATCAAGATATTAGCACCATTCTTCACAGAACTACAGAAAACTATTCTAAAATTCATATGGAACCAGAGGAGGCCTGAATAGGAATCTCCACACAGTTTTTAATTTGATTTGTTCCCATTTATTAATTCTTGATGTTATTACTTTTACAAGTTGTTTTCCTCAGAAAGTCCTTATACTATGCCTATACCCTCACGTTTTGTGCCTATTTTATCTTCTAGCAGAGAAGTGTTTTTGTTTTAACATTTAGATACTTTATTTTTATGTATATTGTGAAATAAGAAGAAAGGGAGATAAGGAAAAGGGTAGTAGGGGAGAAAGTAAAGAAGTGAAAGAAAAAATGTGACACTAAAAACAAAAATGGAAACAAAGCTTATGTATATAGGGGGTTGAAGGTGTCAGGGAGGGCAGGGGAATGGGAAAAATTAACATCAAGATATATTTTGTGCAGGTATAAATTTTCAATGTTGAATGTAATCTATGTATATCTAAAATGTACCAATAAAGTCAAAGTGGAAAAAAACCTTATGCACAATAAAGCAAAAATCAAGAATGACGAGATCACTTGCAGAATGAAATGAAAGATTCCCTACTATAAACCACATAAAAGACTAATATCCAGAATGTATGAAAAACTAAAATATTTAGACACCCTAGAATGAAAAAGCATGTCAAAAAATGAAAAATGAAATGAATAGATTCTTCTCATAGAAGTAAGAGTGCCATTAAATATATGAAAAAAATGTTCAACATCTCTGTCCATTAGAAAAGTACAAATTAAAACAACACTGAAACTCCATCTTACTCCAGAAGACATGCATACCACTGAGAAATAAAATAATAACAAATGTGGGGGTTATAGGAACTCTTCTATGTTTTTTAGTTTTTGCACCAGGAGTCAAACTACAGACCTTATATTTGCCAGGTAGGCACTGTGCCACTGAGCTAAATCCCTGGCCCAAATCCTTCTACATTGTGGATGGCAATGTAAATTAATTCAACCGTTATAGAAATAAGTATGGAAATTTTTCAAAAACTAAAACTAGAAGCTACATTTGACCCAATTTGTGGAACTCATAAAATAAGTTTTATTTATTTTTATTTTTCCCTTTACTGAGTTTATTGGTACACTTTAGATATACATTATGATCACATTCATCATGGACAATTTCTACCTGTAAATGATATATCTTTTCCCATTCTCTTGTCCTCCCTACCACATCCCAACCCTCATATGCATAAGCTTTTCACTTTTTCTTTTTTGAAATTCATCTATTTAATGCAGGGAAATAACGGTTGTCAATATGAGGCACCATGAAATGTAAACACAATTACTGTCATAAACCTGGCTACACCTTCAAGGACAGAAAGGAGCTTTGAGTTACCCTGTGTGCATAGAGTACAGCGAAGGTCTTCATATCTTGGATTAGGTACATTAGAGACCCAAATTCAAGAGGCAGATAAAATTGAAATTCTTTAACATTCGTTAAATTAAATTCTACACTAACATCCAAGTTTATCCCCTTTCACCAAACACATTCCCTGCTAAGCACATCATAACAACAGCACAGTGAGTTGGATGATGAAGTAAAAGAATCTCGATACACTAGAAAACAGTGCTCAGTGTACATTTGCATTCTATTCTTATGATTAAACATTTGATCATACAGTACCTTTTTACAGATTACTGGCTAGTGTGGGGTGGGGCTTATACTGTTAGAGGTATTACAACATAACTACGTCTCTTCTATGCAAAAAATAGAGCTATAATTTTGACTAAAACTGATTATGCAAGTTGACTGGGCAGCTTCTCAAATAACGTGGCTTACTAAATCACAGGAAATATGAGGGAAGCTGCCCTTGACATAAAGTGGTTTCTCAACATGTTTTCACCGCATCAAAACCACTTTTTTTTATAACCATCAATTTTTTTCTTCCCTTTCTTTGCTTTCCCCCACCCCCTTTTCCTTTTCCTTTTGAACATTTTCTTCCTATTTCATAATATGTATCATACATTCTGAACTTCATTTACACCTTTGGTTTATCATCTTAGAGAAATAATATGGTATTTACACCTCTGTGTCCTATTGATTTCACTTATGAGTATGTCCTCAAGATATATCCATTTAGTATAAATGTCTGTAATTTATCATGCATTATAGCTAAGTAATATACCATTTTGTTTTAAAAAAAAATCTTCTTGATCCAGTCTCCAATTAATGAGCATTTGGGTTGTTTCCAAGATTTAGCTATCACAAACTTAGCTGCTATAAATATGGGTGCATATATGTCAGTTTAATTCTTTTAATTCTTTTGTATATATACCCATCAGGAAAATATCAAGGTCAAATGTAACTTCTAATCCTAGTTTTTAAAGGATTCTCCACACCGATTTTCACAGTGAAAATAATGCGAATGAATTGAGGGACAAAATAAATAAGAATCTATAGAAATTTTTGTATGAGAGTTACAGAAGTCAGAGTTTCCTTGGAGCCCTCAACTTTATGTTCCACGTTCACTAAAAGTAGTGAAGATCTGACAGGTTACAAATCCTGTCAGAACACTCAGCTTTAATGTTCATTTTCTCATCCAAAGAAAAGCAAATTATAGTAATATACATTTGTTATAGTTGAAGAAATAGACCTGAGTTGATTAGAATTAATCTGGACTTTGTGTTACAAAAGTGAATGAAGAAATAGAATTCTAGGTAATTGACATAAACTTATAAGTATAATGGGGACATTTTATAATAGTAAAATATCAATGAACTACAAGTATACAAAAAATGTAATTCTCTGGGAGAAGGAATGACAGCAGCTGAATGGGGCTCTGAGGTGGACAGGCTCATGGGAACAAAAGTTATACCTGAGATAGTGACATATGTTCAGAAAGCCAACAGTAACTCAATTTGGCTATACTGCACATTTTACTGTAAGAACTATGGGATAAATAATTACAAAATTGAATCAAGATTTATTTTAAGAGACACAAACAATGTAACTATAAGCAAAAAGTAGCATAAAGACTATGTACATATGCATTGTTGTATAATCTGGAGATGCTGATGAGCAAATAAACTTATACTAGTCAAGATATATATGCCATAAAAGTATGTAAACCAGTAGCAATGAAAATTGACTGAATGATAGTAAAGTAGGATATCATTTAAATTGTGAAGAGTGTTTGAAGTCTTATTTGACAGCAAATTTTGGGAAGGCAGAGTGTTGGTAGGAGGGAAGATAGAAGTAACTAGAATTCTGTGGACATTAAGATGAGTGAGTTTCGGGATGAAGGACTCAGCAATGTCAATAGAAAAATGTAGGGAATCAACCACTGAGAGATGATGGCAAATGTAGACCTGTGGATTTATCATGGATTATATTTGAAGAATGCAAAGAAAGAGAAATCCAATATGCAGGATTTTTCTTTCACAGCTAATCACTGGACATTAAACATCATTCCATATTTTCACTGCTTAAACTTTAGTAATACTAATTTAAAATTTCCTCATGTGAACAAAACAATTCAATAAACTTTAAATGGAAATGACTACTTTTGCATTTTGAAGGAAAATTAAGAAAATTTCTTTTTTATTCTGTCACTTTTTCTATGTCTACCCTTGCTTGTTTCCTTTAATCTATTCTCTTTCTGAATTCATGAGGTTTTTTTGATTGCTTAGGAAAGAATCTTTATCTGTGTAACGAACTCAAAAGTGCTTCAGTGGAAAAGAGAGGTAACATTTTCCTCCCTTTGTTCAAATAGCACTGATTTACAGACAGCTTACTGCTTAGCCTTTGCTTTGATTTTTTAAAACTCCATTCTCATGATTTAGAACTGTATTATTTTTATATATTTTATGATTATATATTGATTTTATTACTGAATATATTATATGATTATATTATTTTATGTTCATTCATATTTTGTTCAGCCACCACAATGGAATAAATGTGATATCAACACCATGCTACACTGCATTATGGTCTTTATAGAATTATCATGCCCAAGTGCTTCATAAAGAGCTTCAATTTATAACTCAGTATAGAAAGAATGCAAGAACTCCAGCTGTATATGGTTTTTCTTTATTTTCATCATTAATTTTTGGTAGAACATGAATAGAACATAAAAATAATTATTTTTATGAGTGAAGGACATATTGAGGAAACTAATAAGGTACAGAAATTCATCAACATTAAAAAACTATAACTGAAAATCTTTGAATATTATTGAAACATATTCACATAATCTTCCACAAGCTTATATTTGATTAAAGGAGATAACATTATTATGAGATTTAAATATTGATTTTGAACATCTTTCTCAGTGAACTTATGACTTGCTTGTTTCTCAGACTATAAATAAACGGATTTAGTACAGGGATTATGACAGTGTAAAATAGAGAAAAGATCATTTCCTGATCGTTTGCTTCTGAAGAAGCAGGATGAACATACATGAAGAGGAGAGGACCATAATACAAAGACACAGAGAAGAGATGAGCTCCACAGGTGGAGAAGGCTTTGCTTATACTCTTCTGAGATTTCTTCTGTAAAATAGGGAAGAGAACAAAGGTATAAGAGAGAAAAATAGTTATAATGCTGAATACTTGTATTGAACCAGAGAAAATGAAAACAAGTAGATAATTAAGAGAAGGGTCTGTACAAGAAATCTTAAATAGTGGTATGATATCACAATAAAAGTGATGTATTACATTAGAATTACAGAACATTAATTGGAATAAAAAACTTTCATGAATTATTGCATGAAGTAAGCCACCTACAAATGATAAAACTATCAACTGGATGCATAGTTTATTAGTCATAATCACGGGGTAAAGTAAAGGTTTGCATATAGCCACATAGCGATCATAAGCCATTGCTGCCAACAGAAAACATTCTATCGTTACACTGATTGCAACACAGAAAAACTGTATCATGCATTCAGGGAAAGTTATCATCTTTTCTTTGTGTAAAATGTCAGCCAGCAATTTTGGTGTCACAGTGGATGATAACCAAGCATCTATGAAGGCTAAATTCCCAAGGAAAAAGTACATAGGTATGTGGAGTTGAGGGTCATTCCAGATGAGAGTGATGAGACCCAGGTTCCCCATCATGGTGAAGAGGTAAATTGTCAAGAATGCCAGGAAGAGGGGGATTCTCCACTCTGGTTGGTGTGGGAGTCCTGTGAGTGTGAACTCTGTCAGCAGTGTTATGTTTTTCAAATCCATGTCCTCAATGTATGTTCTCTGAAATGAAATGAAATGAAATGTAGTGAATAGAACAAAAGATTTACAACATTAAAATTTACTAAAAGACACGAGTTGAAAGAAAATGAGTTGTCAGAATACATACTACTACTGTAATAGAAGAAAATAATTTTGAGAAATCAAAATTTCAGAAACTTCAATTAATTCAGTTAGTAAGTTTGCAGAAGTATAAAATTTGCAGGAACTGGGAGTTTTTCTACATTTTTGACCAATTTACTGAGAAATATTGAATGTAGTTTGAAATTCTAAGTACTAGACATAAGCAGAAGCTACAGCAAAGCTATTTGAATGGCCATCAATATGAACTGAATAGATTTCCTATGAAGGAACTTGAATTTAACTCTAAAAAGTATGAAATGATACTATAAAATATTCTTTAAATTAAGTATTTAAGAATGTACCCATTGCCTGCAAGAGGGAGCATTAAAGTTAAGGATAGTAATCAGGAAGCTGTTGCTATGGTCTAGAACTTCCCAAAGCATATTTAGTATTTCATTGTGCAGAGAAGCTTATTGTGCAAAGCACAGGTTATGAGGGAATATTTGTAATTTAAGAATAAGACAAGAATCTATACCTTTTTGTGTGTGCCAGGGATCAAACTCAGAACCTTGTGCTTATGAGGCAGAGGCCGGAACCACTAGATTAAATCCCTGGCCAAGAATTTGTACTTTTAAAATTTTCCTGTGTGGATGCAAATGTAAGTGTGGTGTCTACTCCATATGTGTGTGATGATTTAAATAATTATGCAAGTGAAGGCTCTCTAAGATTCAGATACAGTTCAGATTTTAAATGGTAATCAGTCAAATGGTGATTTAGCAGGTGGTGTTCAAGAATCAAACAGAACTGCCGTTAATGGTGAAATGTGTTGGGGAAGACTCTCTTCAATTACCAGGTGAAATGGAGTTAAATGTGTAAAACTACTACTACATGCTAACAGAAGTAATAAGCATGGATGTCACTGGGGATGTTGGAAGCATAGATATGGGTAACCTATCCATCAGTGAAGGCATACAAAAGAAAGTGAGGGGAGAAGAGAAAATATTGCGAAAGTCATGGTAAAGAGATTATGATGCAAACCGATGCCATTTATTGGTGGTAACACCTGAAATGCTTTTTAATATGTGACTCTTTCTTCATAAGTAGGGCCACTAATCAGTTGAGAAGCTGAAAGGGCTAGGAACTTGCTCAGTCATTCTCCTCATGCGTAGAAGAACACACGACTCAATCTAGACTTATCTGAACTCACATATACAGAAGTGTTTAATGTGGCTTGGGAAAGTACAGATATGATAGAGAAAAGGCAACCAAAGCAATAACATGAAAATTTCAGCAAATATAACCTATATCCATACCAGTAGCATTGTTGGTGTGAATTGTGGCATCGAAGGCCAATTGCAGTGGTGGTCATCTTTATGAAGATGATGTTGGGTCATAACTTGGCTGTTAATTTCCTGCCTTGTTTTCTTATTCTCCTAATCATCAATCAAGCCTTGTCTTCTGTCCTTTCTAGAAGCTTTTACTTTTGCATATTTCTATTTAAGAAACTAATTCCTTACTGGAACCTAGAACACTGGATTGAATATGGAAAAGCAAAAGAGAGATCGTAAAAAAATGATTACAGTGTTATGAAAAACAAAGAAGAGAGTGAAAAGCAGAGTTTTGTGAACATATGAGAGGGAAGATACTCAAGAATAACAAAGTAACATGTAATATCAAATACAAAAATAAATGTTTTAGTAAGATGAAGAATTAACAGTTATTTGGTTGCAGAATTCAGAAAATTTAGTGACTTTACTGAGAGCAATTTTATCATGTAATAGAATGAAGGTCACATAATAAGTGAAAGTACAATGGAAACAAGGAACACAATGGTATAGAGATGGAAAGAGCAGTCTCAGTGACTGGGATTTTCACATCATGCGCAGTCACATGTAACCCATATTTTCTGTAGAGCATTTCAATGGAAGTTTTAAAAGAGGAAAGACAGAAAAGGAGAACTATGACAGAAGCAGTGGAAAGTAAAATTGAGTTGGGTGAAAGAAAATATGACAATGGAAGAAAAATAAATAGACTAAAGCAAAAATATACGTAGATAAGAATAGAAAAATCAAAGACCAAGAAAAGGCACATCAAAGAAAGTGAACTGTGATCAAGAGAATGCTCAGAAGTTTAGATGCATATGTTTCCTTAATTGTGGAATTCATTAGAAATTGTCTATTAAAAGGTCTTTTTTCCCCATTCTATTCAAAGTACCAGATATTTTTCTCCCATGGAATTAGTGTACAAGATAGAGGCCTCATGTCAAATCCTGTTACAGAAATTGTGTTGTTCATAAATATAACAACATTTCTTCAATGTTCTTTCTGCACCTAAATTCTCCATTATCTTTATTATTTTTAAGTTAACTTTATTGTGCATTTTATACATAGAGATGATGACACTCAACATTGACAATTTGAACCTGTACGTAACACATCTTGTTTCTCATCATCTCCTTTTATCCTGCCTTCCCTATATCCTTCACTCCCTATGTACAAGCTTTGTTTCCTTTTCTTTCTTATCTTTCCTTTCCCCTACCTGCCCTGTCCCTTTCACATATGTTCTTCCTATTTCACATTACCTATAATACATTTTGACATTCATTTATACCTTCAGCTTTTCATGCTAAAGAAAAGATATGGTATTTATACATCTGTGTCTTATTTACTTCACTTATGAGTATGTCTTCAAGCTACATCCATTTGAGTATAAATGATTCAAATTTATCATTCTTTACAGTACAGTGATACTCCATTTTGTAAAAAATGGAATTAAATGGAGAGAGGGAAGAGCAAACAATAAAAGAATGAAGAACAGAAAAACATCATGACAAGGCTAACTCAGTCCATATCAGTCATAACCATTAATGTCAGTGGCCCCAATGTGCCAATTAAAACACACACACTGACAGAATAGGTTAAGAAGCAAGATCCAACAATATGCTATATACAAGAAATACATGTAATTGAGAAAGAAATCCTTAGACTGAAAGCAAAAGGAAGGAAATCATTCTCTATGCGGTAACAAACTACAAAAAAGCAGGAGTGCTTATCACATTTGCATACAAAACATATTTCAAACCAAGATTAATTAAGAGAGACAAAGAAGGACATTATATCCTCCTATAGGAAACAATACAAAAGGAAGAGATGATGTAAAGATTTCTGCATCAAATTCCAGTGCACCCCACTACATAAAACAAATATTAATGGGCATGAAAAGCCAGATAAACACTAATACAGTAGTGATGGGGAACCTCAATACTCCACTGTCACAAATAGATTGACAGGAAAATAAATAAATAATGAAGTATTTGAACTGAACCAACAAATGTCTACAGAGTATTTCACCCCACAAAGTCAGAATATATATTCTTCTCAGCTGCTCATGGATCATTCTCAAAAATAGACCACGTGCTACTTCATAGCACGTGGAAGGAATTGAAGTTATCCTCTATACACTGTTAGATCACAGTGCCTTGAAATTGGAGATTAGTAGCAAAAGAAATTCAAAGAACCTCCATTATCTTTAAATATAAGAACTATAGTTTTAATCCTTAATAATAATGTATATTGGTAAGTACCTAAGGTAGTAGATGTGGGGTAAACTCTCACCACTTGTGCCAAGGAAACTGTTATTAGAAGAGATGAAGGATGTTATTCTGTTTTTCTATATTTTTTACTTGTCGGTGGCTATGTACATCAAAACATCGTGTGATAAACTTCAATATACACAAACAAAATTTTGTTTATCTTCATATTAAAATATTTGAAACAAACTGTTTTTAGAAATTCTACTAATTTAAATTGCACATATATATGTATATAAATGGTGTAAGATGTAGGTAAAGTGTAGGACCAATATGTAAATGACACTTAATTAACTATGATGGGCCATTTTATCAGTATCACTAGAAATATTTCTTGCATAAGAATTGTTATGATTTGCATATTTAAACTTAATTTTAAATTGCTTAAAGATCTAGATCACAATTGAAAGTCATTAAGAGAAATAAATTACTCTCATAGTATTATTGCTTATCATTATTATAGCTCTATAGTTTTCATTTTTAATCTAACTATTTCTGTATCTTATACATCAAGTCTAAATGACATTTTAGCTTTTGTACCAACAATCCCAAAATAACCATTAATTTAGTCTTACTTACACAATTAAAAGAGATCGTGGACATCCTCTAAATTATTAAGATTCATAAAACAGAAAAAATATAGTAGCATAGGATTGACAATAGAAATACTGGTAATTCTTTACAAGTTGATTCATTCTGTAAGTTTTATTTATGACTAACAGCAAAATGTGGTTTATATAAGTTTGCACTGAACACAAGAGTCAACCATTTATATAACAGGGTGCTTTTTCCAAAAGTGGGAGGAATGGTGATTTGAAATTCCCCTCAGAGTACCAGAAAGCTCCCAGTGGGATGAGGTGAACTTGTTCTACTGGGCACTGTGAATTTAAACATAAATGAGAAGTCCAGGTTGTCCCCACACCTTCCAGACCTCTAGAACCATCAGCTTCAAGTAATGAAAGATGTTTCATACTTTAACAACTAGAATTGTCCTTTCACTCAATAGCTTCCATCAATAAGAGAAATACACTGTATTTACAGAAAGAAGTTCATATCTGAATATGTACTGTTATGAAAACTTTGAACATTATGGTTCTATCTCCGCTAATTAAAATATGATATTATTAAATCTAGATTCCCTGAAAGTAACGAACCCAATCAGTGTTATCTTCTGCATAAAATAGGTGTCTCAAACCTAGGTAAATACAATGCTTTTCCACTTCGATGGGATATTTAGTAATAAATCCTACCAGTTGAACATTAGAAGAATTAACTAAAGAGAAACAAAGACATTTTTCTCAACTGAAGGAACCTATATGTGAGCCTCTCTAACATAAATGCTGTTCATTTCCCAGAAAGCTTGTTTAAAAATGTAGATTTGCTTTAGTAATGCTGGGCTCTTGCTTTAGTAATTCTTACTCAGTAAACACGTGATACTTGCAGACCCACCATCCATAGGGCCATCACCACGGAAGGATCTAAATTACAAGAGACCTATAAAGGTCAGACAAATCAAAAACTGTGAAAGTGACTAGGCTGAAAAGGGAGGAGCTAGAAAAGCCAAATGGGCTACAGGGAATCAACTTAAAGGATCACAAAGAACCTGGGAGGTAAGTCAGGCACTTTATTCTGTTCCCCAGGTTAAAGGAAAGTAATTAGTGAATTATGAACATGTTACTTATGTGTTAAAACTTCCCTTTGAGTGTACACAAAATGATTTGGGAACAAACATTCATTTGGAAAAATAAATCTCAATTACATTCATTTATGACATTTTTCTCTGAGTAATGATATGTAATGATCTCCATGGTCAAAGGATTTTTTTTAATCTTTATTGGTACATTAAATATACACATCATGATTGCACTCCATAATGGGGGATTTGTACCAGTATAAGACACAACTTAATTCTCATTTTTTCCCATAGCCCTACCCACCCTACCACTCCCCCATATACATAAAATTTATTTCCTTACTTTTTTGTTACAATCTCCACATTGTCCCCTTTCACCTTATTTTACATTGAGCATTTTCTATTTCACAATATATAACATACAATGCTAGGACTCATTTGCATCTTCATTTTCTCATACCAGAGAAAAGATGCGATATGTACCTATCTGTGACCTATTTATTTCACTTATGAGGATATCCTCAAGGTATGTCCATTTAAGTAGAAATGATTCAAACTTA
>PVIR01031567.1:0-19233 GCA_004026965.1 Petromus typicus
CCTTCCTTAATTCCTCCTCCCTCCCTCTTTCCTTCCTTCCTTCCTCTGTCCTTCCCTCCCTCTCTCCCTCTTCCCCTTCTGTCTTCCTTCTTCCCTCCCTTCTTTGGTGCTAAGGACTCATCCTAGAGCCTCCCACATGCTAAGCTACCTCTGAGCAGCATCCTCAGCCCTTTTCTTTCTTTCTTTTTTTCTTTCATTTTGAGCCAATTTCTTCCAAAGTTGCCTACAATAGCTTTTAATTTATGACTCTCTTGTTTTAACTTTCTGAATAACTAGAATTATAGATATGCCCTCATGTGCCTGGCTCAAATATTCCCATTTCTAAGGATAATCATTCTCACCTACAAATTATTTAACTAAAATTCTCATTGACATCTATTTTTGGAGTAGGATTTTTGATGTTTGGAGTAGGATTTACCAAGATTCTTATTTTACTTAGATTCTATTTTCCCCTCAGGACAGAACTGAATGAGTAGAACACTAATTATCATCTTAGCTCAGAGGACAAGTTAGAATTTTCTAAATCTATCACAATAATTGACAATTGCTTGACTAGATAAGACTAAGTAAGACTCTTGGTCTTCCTTAAAAAAATTCTTCAGTGCTTTTTCTCAGTAAGTCCATGATGACTAGAGGCTGAGGAATATAAGATATAAGAGATTTGGCATTCAATGAGCTAGGAATCAGGCCCTTGTTAGCACCCGATCTGCCAATATCTCAGTGCCAAAGTTCCCAGTCTACAGAACTGTGGGGAATAAATTTCTATTGTTTATGAATTTCTCAGTGTGTGCTACTCCACTGTAGCAGTGTAAACAGATAAGGACAGTTCACAGTGACTGTTCTACGTGAATTAAGGATGAAAGGAATCAACTTGGGCCAAGGACCTTTTAGTCTTCACTGTAAGCTTCATCTTGAGTTCACATCTCTCCTCCCTTTGTCTGAGGTCCCAGGTTAGACTCTCCCTGGCTCCTATCATTTTTCCTATCATTCTGAGGCTCCTATCATTTTTCTCCAGGTACTCACAAGAAAATTTTACCATTCACTGATCTTCATGATATACTGTAGAACAGAGAAGTCTAGGAAGGTGGAAAGGACAAAAAAGTATGGCAAAGAATCTCTTCCTCTCTCCCACAATCAATCACAAGCACTGGCCACAAGCATTCCTGCAGTCCATCAGGAACTTCAAGCCTACACTCCTGGGGCTATGTTTCTTTTATTTCTTTAGAATGAGTGGAGTTGAAGTAGAAAATGGAAGCAGAGACATTTTTCTCTCTTGGGAAGTCATTTGCTTTACATGAGGCTCATAAGTAGGATCAAGGACAAGTTGGAGAGAGACAATCCCTGAAGTCTCTCAGTGCTGTGCAACTAACTGTATCAGTAGTGGTTTCCAAAGAAAGCCACTAAGGACCTTCATTGTCTAATAACAATGTAAGACTTTATATGTTGCTGTTTACAAGATAACTGCAGTTAATTCTTTTTTCAACTTGACCTTTATGCTAGGGGTTTTGCATTAAACAGCCAACATGAGGAAGGGAGGGCTTAAGGGTGGGACAGAGGCAGTTAGTACAAATATGAAATTAAATTTACCTCCAAGAAACTAGGTCTGAAGTGGGTGGAACTTTTTGATTTCCACAAAATCAAATGGTTGATCCAAGATAGCTCACCTCCTGTTTTGCAACTTTAAAAGCATGATACAATGACATCCAGAGGCTTTTAATTTGTAGGAAATGAGTCCATTTATCATTTTCAACACTGACAACTTATGTTCTAGGAAGAAATCAACTAATTGATTTTATCTGGTTATTTGTGGATGGAATTTAAGGACAGAAAAAATTAGACTAAAGTTATAACACTGCAGTGATAAATAGAAGTTTAAATTGAAATTAATCTGTGACAAAAGAATGTTATTTCCTTCTATTACTTCAAAGGTAGAGAAAGTAGGCAGGGTAGAGTGCCATTCAAAGGGTAATGTGCATTCTCAGGAAATGGAATAAATCATAGTGATTTTTAAATGAGACTTTCCCCTCAGATTGCCAAAAAAGGTAAAACTCAGCTTCAGCCACACCATTTCACAATTATATAAAAAGTGTTAATTTGCTCCAGCGTAAGCACTTTTCATACTTTGGCTCATCTCCTGGATTTTCCTGTGCTTTTTTCTAACTCTTCATCTCTCTCTTTACACTTTTACCCATTATAGTGAAATAATGTTTCTATTCTTCTAAGTACACATTTAAAAATAAGACATAAAAATATGGTTTATTTTTATTGCCTATATAAAATAGTGATAGGACAAGAAAATATTAAGATCTAACTGCGCCCTTGTAGATTTATGAATTTTAGTCTTTTTCTGTTGGGACAGATTTTCCATCTGTTGGAAAAGAGATGAAAAGCAGTGTTTTAAATCTCATTTTATGGAGAAGGAATTTACTGCTGAGGGTGGACTTAATAGAAATTTTTGTGGTTGAAAAACATCTCATAGTCTTATGTCTGCTAAGAGTAGATGCTCCATCTATATGAGTATACTCATGTGCAGAAGGGTTGCCTTCATGGGAGAAAGAGAAGAACCTACATTATTGTACTGATAAATGACATACAAATATAAATGACCAGCTCCAGTGACCCACTTTCTTCCAAATTTCCATATCAAAGGAACTGATGACAAGAACCCACATTGAAGAAGTCTTGAAGCATAAGTCCAATTTAGCAATAAGTCTTGCTTATGCAAGGGCAGAGCTGATGTTGAAACTTACCCCAGTGGGGACAATGGGCCCAAGTAACTAAGTATGGGAGTACAGAGAAAGTGACCCAATTTGGTGGCTCATGAAACTTTTTTTCTGAGACATCCCCTGCATGATTAGAACAGACAGGAGCTGAACAGAAATGCAGCAATTTGCCTCACCTCATATAATACTGATGTCAGGGAAGTCAGGTCTCCACAGAAACAGAGGTGACAGTTGTGTGTGACTCTTCAGGCTGAGGATGCTGGTAATTTAACTGAGCATCAGTTAGAAAGACTCATCATATTAGTAATGCTTTATGAAAAGGTTTTCAGCTATAAGGTAGAACTTTTGAAAGAAGCTCAATAAGCTGGAATGTAAAACCTATACTCAGAGGGGTAAAATGGCTTGCACTGATGAGCTAAGTCATATGAGAAATCTCAAAGGCATTTTGAGAGCAATTTCGCTTGAGTATTGATGGCTGTCAGTGTTGCTGTTCATTTACTGTGTTTGCTTTATTGTGTGTTGCTAGAGGGGGCCTCTCACATCACCGAGTTGAGTCTTGAAGAAGATTTTCAGAGAAAGTAAATCAGAATTTTTTAAAACATGTATTCAATATTTACTTGAATGAAAATGGACCAGTTATCTTTTTGTAATTTTGAGAGACTGTCATTTCTTTGCTTATTTATTTGCTTTTACATCCTGGAGAAGAGCCTTAACTCTAAAACTAAGTGAGTAATTTTAGACAGATTGATTTTTTGAGACTTTGTGGATATTTTTTCTTAGTGTGTTCTATCAGGTTATGATTTATGGCTTTAAAATATTTTAGATAACTAAAGCTTATTTTCTAAAGTCATAAAACTTATTTTCAACAAATAAAGTTTTTTTTTTTTTTTTTTTTTGGCTCCGCAGAATGGCTTAGAGAGTTTATTTCTGTTTTTTGCATCATAAAACAAAATACACAATTGGATTCAATAATGAGAAAGTAACACCACATTTTTCAAATCTAAAGACCTGAGAACAGAACCTCCTGACTTCCCTGTAAAACACTCAGCACTGTGCAGGCGTGTAATGAATCTAGAAGTATGAGTGACAGCAAAAGCTTCCATGGCAGTGTTGATGTGTCCGCAAAACCCCAAGAGGTTTTCTGAGCTTCTCAGGGACACCACAGACCATTTGATTCAACAAATTTACTTTTTATAGGAGACAATTTGAGGCCTTCAAAGTACAATTTCTTTTCTCCCACAAAGTGTGCTTTCAGTGAAAGAGTAAGTACCTTAAATCAAAACAAATGTTTCTTTCTCATTTTACTTTGCTATTTTCACTCTTCTTTTGTACTCCTGTGTGTTCATCTAAGCATGTTTTTTTTTCTCAAAAAGCGAAGATGAGCTAATATATTAAGCTTTTCTTTAAGCTTTTCCCACCTAAAAATATGTTCTCTGTAATAACAAGTAAGGTTACTATTAAAACTTTCTGTAGCTTATCTCTCTAAAATATATGGTAAGGTCTTTTTGTTTGTCTTTTTTAAACTGTGGAAGTAATTCTTGATTAGCTTAGAAAATTTAAAAATCATGGAAAGAAAAACAAGTAAGTACAAGGATGTCATCCATCATAATATTCATAAATAATAGAACGTGTCAGATCGAGGGATTCTTCTATGTTCAGCTCTGTTCCTAACTTTACAGGAAAGAAAGTAATTTCTTAAGTTCCTTTCATCTTGAATCTTCTATCACAAAAGTTAATTTGGTATTCACAATCTCTCAGAGTAAAATGTCATATCTTTGGGAATCACTCTTCCTAGCTGTGCTGACTGTCGGATCCTGTGGCACCATGGGCTGAGCAGTAAAGTCTCATCTGCATGTACAGAACTTGGTGTTTTCAAGATCCATTACAATGCATTTAGATATATTACCAGAGAACTCTGAGTAGATACTATTATAATGTCTATGTTACAAGCAAAACAAAGGCATATGGAAGTAAATAGATCTGTCTGTGGCCACGTGGTCACATAAATAACCTACATTAATTTACTGAGTCCTTTGTGGGAAATTAGTGGTTGAGCTAGAATTTAAGCTTGACTTATACATTGGGTATTGGCTGTTAGTATAATTCCCTAGAATTTTAATGTTATGAGTTTCTGAAAGAAAATGAAGCCTATATATGAAGAACTGGATTTCAAATTGTCAGGAGGTACATATCATGAGGGAAGGTTAGGAAGTTGAATTGTTGTGTTTTGAATGACAGGACAGGTTTCTACCTTTAAATAGGAAGAAACTTACTTTCCTAGCTTTTAATTGTTAGTGTTGAGCAATGTGAAATTAGCCAGCTTATTTTGGTCAAAGGAAAGAAGTATAGAATTCAATATTATTGTAAATTCATCCAGTTCCTTTTACAAGAGTCTAAATTTAACTTTGTGGACTTGGTAAATCTAATAAACTGTATGAGAACAAGTGGAGAAAGTGATTCTAAATTGCACAAGTGAGACATTTCCAAACACTATGCTCCTACCTCACCTTCTAATCCATTCAAAGTATGGAAATGTTAAACAGCAAACCTCATCCTGGGAAGTTTATTCATACTTTTATCCAAAATTATACCAATATGAATCACAGTCAGTCAAATTTATTTATTTTGGTTCATAACACAGAGTGCAGATAGGGAAGATAATGACATTTTAGAGAAATATAATCATAGAGAAATCTAATTTCTTTAATGTGTACAGTGTATGAAGAATTGCTTTTATACTTTAACCAGCATTTCCCCAAAAGTTGTCAAAACTGAATACTGTATTTCATAACAATTCACTGAAATAAAATGAATGATTATAAGTTTGAAAGACTCACCAGCTAAAAGGAGTAAATGACAAAACATTATAACATTGTAGGCCCCTCACCAAATAAATTGAAGATACTTACGTGAAAAAGAAGCAAGACTTATTTAACTAAAGTACAGACTGAGGGACCCATTTTATCACATTTAAATAACATGATGTTCAAATTTTCAATTAAAAAGTCATAGTGAATCTCATCTTTCCAGTATATTAAAACTTTAATTTTTCCACTAAATTTCTTCAGTAATTTCCCTTTGTTTGAAAGAAACACAAAACTGATTATTGATCCTTTCAGTGTTTGTAACACTTGCTTCTGATTTTCTTGCATGTGTTTATGTATTACACTGATATTTTCAATACTTAAATTTTTACTTTAATACTTAAAATTAAAATTTATTGACAAATAGAATTTTAGCATATTTAATTCTTAATAATAAAATATTCTAAAAAGTTTTCATCTTGAAAGGAGACCTTTTTTTTTTTTTTAACTTTTCCTAGAAAGATACTCAGTGGTCTTCCTACAGAAATTATGTGTGGTCTTGCCATCAAGGTCATCTTTCAAGGTCATCCCCATCACATTAGTATTGCCTTACACTAAGGCCTCATTTTCATGATTTATCTATGTCGTCTTGATAACTTCTCCTAAAGAATTTATCTCATTTCTCTGGACAGCAGAGATTACCTTTTCAATTTGACTTTATTAGTCCTTTCCAGTGTCTTCCTTTAAGAGCTGATTCAAACCCAGCTGTAGCAGATTTTCTCTGATAGCTCTGCCTGTCACTCTCTGATTTGGTATTAGCTTTTGATATCGTTGTACTTAGGCATATTGTTTTGAATGTTCCATTTAGTAATTGCTCTTCACCTGTTGGTTGTCTTACAAAATACACAGTTTCCCATTATTGTACAGAATATTTCTGTGTCTTTGTGAGCACATGACTCATCTATTGGTACAATAATGCCCTATCTTTGTAGAGTTTGAGAACTGATAGTGCAACCATTTACCAATCACCTAAGCTTTCTTTTGGAAAAAGATTAAGTATAAATCCTTCATGCCTTTAAAAGTTTCTTCACAGTTCTTCTACCAGATTTGATGCTAAAAGTACATTTAGACAAAAACCTGTAAAATATAAAGAATTACAAGAAAGGAAGGACAAGTTTCTTTATTTGTTTCTTTCTCTCTCTTTTTCACTCTCTTTCCTTTTTTGCTTTTATCATCATGTCTGGTAGAAGACATTGGACACAAATTATTTCCATACTGGCTCTTGTGAATAATGATGAAATGATCATGGCAGGACAGATATATTTTTAAGACACTGATTCTAAATCCTCTGGATATACACTCAGAAGTGGCATTGCTGGACTATATGGCAGCTTTAGTTTTAGGGGGTTTTTTTGAGGATCTTCCATACTATTTTCCAGGACAGCTACCCCAATGCAGAATTCTATTAACAGCTTGCACAAGACCCTCTCTTCACCCCTTTGTTTGTATTTGTTATCATTTAACTTTTTGACAATAGTCATCCTAAGATTTATGATGCTTTAACTCATTGTGGATTTTTTTTTGAGACAGGGTCTCACTTTTTGTAGTTCATGCTGGCCCTGAGCTCAGCCATGAACTCACAGAAATCCTCCTGCCTCTGCCTCCCAAGTGCTGGGATTACAGGCATGAGCCACCACACCCAGCACTGTGGTATGTGGTTCTGATTGCTAGTGGGTATGAGTCTCCATGCCCGGCATTGTTGTATGTGATTACCAGGGACCAAATCCAGGTCCTTGCACTTGCCAGGCAGATGCTGGAACCACCGAGCTAAATCCCCAGCCCTGGCTCATTGTGGTTTTGATTTGAATTTCCCTGATAGTTTCTGATAAAGAACACATTTCTTACGTTATAAAATAATAATCAAAACAGTATGATACTGGCCTACAAAAGACACGTAAGCCCCTGGGACACCGTAGAGACCAAAATAAACCCAGCCCTATACAGTGACCTAATCTCAGCAGCGATCCCAAGAACATGTAATAAGGAAGTACATTTCATTCAGAAAACTGAATATTCATGTGTAAAAGAATGAAATCAGACTCATCATATACAGTACACAAAGAACAACTCAAAATTGGTTAAATACTTAAGAATTAGACCAGAAAGATGAGAACAGGGAAATGAATTATGAGGCAGGCACTAAAACCATTGAGCTAAACCCCTGGCCCAGGGACATGAATTATTTCTTCTGACTTTGCAACAATTTTACTGATATGACTTTGAAAGCTTAGGCAACAAAACCCAAGAATAAACAAGTAGGGCTGTACCAAACTAAGTTTTCCACATAGCAAAGGAAACAATCATCAACATGGAAAGACTACCAATGGAATGGAAGAAAATATTTGCAAAACTATATGACTGGTGGATGCTAACATCCAAAATGTACAAATAATTCAGAAACTTGATAACAAAAACTAAACACTCTGGCTTTTAAAGTGGATTGATCTTTGCAGAAAAGGAAAAGGACCAAGAAATGGAAGGAAGAGGAGAGGAGATGAAAGAATTAAGATGTGTATTATTTACACATACCAACTCCCAAAGAGAAATGCATTTACCATGTACTGCAAACATGTACCAGTAAAAATAACCAGAAAAGGGGTGAAAGACATGAAGAGGTATTTTACCAAAGCGTGTTGTTGTCCTCAACCTCTGAGTGGTACAAGGCTGAGGATCAGGTTCTGAGGCCGGGACTGGGAGGGTGAGAGCACAGAGTCACCACACAGACTCTGGGGAGCATTTTGAGAATTGTTCTGTCTTTAATGCACATTCAGTTACTTTTACAGTAAAGGGTAGAGGGTGTAAACGTACAAGTGGGGATGGTTGCAGATTGGTTGAAGCATGCACAGAGGTGGGCCACTGTAGATTGATTGAAGAGGTAGTCCTGCTTTTGGCTGAGGTGGACTCGCCATGAGGTGGAGTCCCAGTGAGTGAGCCTGGTTGAATGTTAGTGAAAGCCTGGCTTTCACCTATTGAAGGGGATATATGACAGGTCATCAGATAAACAAAGTGCTTCACACTAAAGCTTTATTTTGTCCAGTTCACAATGGGATTTACTGCCTTATTTGACCAAAAAGGTAATATTAAATTAAATACTCACATTAAAATGCACTATCATCAGCATCAAAATAATAGACAGAACCCAAATTATTTTCTAACTAATGTAGGAAGTCCTGCTGCTAGAATGTCATTGATCAAGTCAGAGCATCACCAGTAGTGTTAACCGATAAAATTTAGAAAAACACAAAATTTACTGAGAAACACATTTGATCATATTTATAAATTACAAAAAGACTTGTGTTAAGATTATATACTCAGGAATCATTTTTAGCTTTAATAGATATGATGTTATTTTTCTCAATGTAAGAAACCATTTTTGTCTTAGAATGGGATGCGATCCTGTCTCTGTAATACTTGGCCTGTCTCTCTTTTCCTCCTCCCCCTCCACGCTATTTCACTGACATCATTTTGTGGTCTCGCTATAAAGTTTTCGCTGAAAGATTCACATTGGTGCTTGTGAACATTCTGAGGACAGGGAAACCATCCAGTTTCATGACTAGGTTGGATGATTTCTCCTTGTTTGCTAATAAATGTTTGTGTGTTTGGCAAATAGTGGTTTAATATTTACCTCTGCTCCAGCAAGCCACCTGTTGGTGAGAGAAATAGTGTTCTCTTCTTGCAGCTGGAGGCTGTCTACTAAAATGAACTGTGTGGTTTCTAGATTTGTCATTGATTGGTTGTTGGAACTATGTGTTCTTTAAATGTTCTTAAAAATCGTACACTAACCATCTAACACAACCTATGCTGGCTGATCAGCAACAAAAACTTTTTCTTATAGATCTCACTTCTTAAACAGTAGCTGCTTTATGATGATTTTCTTCTCTGATAAATATATTTTATAATTATTGTGTTTGCTCTTAGAATATGAGGACACTCTAGACACCCACGCAATATAGTCAAAAGGCTTAATTTGCAATAAGACTCACACTGCCATACATTTTACAGAAAAAGTGGCTGAGGTAGTCAGACCATAAACAATTATCTAATTATTCTTTTCTCCACAACTTGTGTACAGTAGAGGACAATAGTGAGCTGGACACTTTCTATACTTAATTCTTCTATAAACTTCAGCCAAATAACAAAAATTGAAAAACAATATTGGAAATGCTTCACATTCAATCATAGTTTTGTTCTGTGAACCGAGTGTGATTTACTCTGGCCATAACCTAGTAATCAGATACTAACTTTTGGCCTAACATGCTCCAATTAAATCACTTTGGATGTGATTATAGCATTGTTTTGCATTTCATCGTTTCATAAGTGGAGCAAAAACTGTACATTTCAATTTTTTTCTAAGTAAAGTGTAATATTCTTAAGGAACTTTAAGTGAATCCCTGTACTTTAGCTACTTTTCATCTTGAAACATTTTCTTACACAGGAAATAATATTTTCATGAGATTTTCTTTTCCATCATTCCTCTCTTAAAATAAATAACTGCAGTAAAATGACTAAAAAGTTATAAGTACACAATAGGCAAAGTCCACTTGATTTGCTCAAAACCTATTTCTGTTTACCTGAGCTAGTCTAGGTTAACTTGTTAGTCGTTTCTTCTTTTCTGGCACTTGCTGTATGTATTAAATGTCATGTTTATTTTCCTTTTTCTTTATTTTTATCCTTAATATTGCTTTTTTAAAAATCTTTATTGGTACATTACATAAACACATCGTGATTGCACTCCATAATGGGGATTTGTACCAGTCTAAGACACAACTTAATTCTCATTTTTTCCCATAGCCCAACCCACCCTACTGCCCCCCCATATACATAAAATTTGTTTCCTTACTTTTTTGTTATAATCTCATTATTTTTCCCCTTCACCCTATTTTATTTTGAGCATTTTCTATTTCATAATATATAACATACAATTCTAGGACTCATTTACATCTTTATTTTCTCATACTAGGAAAAGATGTAATATGTACCTATCTGTGACCTATTTATTTCACTTATGAGAATATCCTCAAGGTATGTCCATTTAAGTATAAATGATTCAAACTTATCATTTTTTATGGTAGAGTAATACTCCATTCTGTAGAGAACCAGAGCTTTTTTATCCAGTCTCCAGTTGATGGACACTTGGGTTGTTTCCAAGATGTAGCAATCACAAATTGGGCTGCTATAAACATGGGTGCACATATTTCACTGTGATATGAGTCTTTTAATTCTCGTGTGTATATACCTAGCAGGGCAATGGCCAGATCAAATGGGACTTCCAATCCTAGTTTTTTTAGGAATCTCCAAACTGATCTCCACAGGGGTTGTATGAGTCTACAGTCCCACCAACAGTGGAGAAGGATTCCTTCTTCTCCACAGCCTCGCCAACATTTGACATTGGCTGAATCTGAAATGACAGCCATTCTATGTGGAGTGAGATGAAATCTCAATGTTGTTTTCATCTGCATCTCTTGAATGACTAATGATGTTGAGCATTTCTTCATATGCTTCTTAGCTGCTCTTCTCTTCCTAGTTGATAAGATGAAAATTAGCTTCCTCACACTCTCTCTGCCATCTTCTCTGTTGTACAAATGTATACTCAATTCCAGCTGGTGCTGGATGCAGCTGACTCTGTTCCTAAGATCAGACACAGACCACAGAGGGAGAGTGAAGGTGACCTAGAGACACAGAGTCAGAGCAGGTTAATCACTTCTTCCTCTGCTTCCTCTCTCCTGCTTTCCCCTCTCCTCTTGCACTATTCTCTGCTATCTTTGTTTGATATTTCACTGCATATATAAAATGAAATCAAGTACCCTCACTCCAAGTTTCAGGATTCCAAACACGTATAATTTATATGCTTATAAATCAGGTCCTTGCCAGGATTATGACAGAAAATTCTGTGCTTCTTAGTCAAGGTACATTGTAAGTAAACTTTGGAGGGGGAAGGGAATATTGGCCAAAGACAATATGAGTTGTATCTCAGGCAATTTCCCATGCTTGGGACAAAAGGCCCAACGTCTGCAGCTTGAAGGAGGACAGGTTCATGGTTTTAGTCCACAGTGGGCTGACGGAGACAGAAGAGAGCAGATGAGTATGGGGGAGGAAAATGTGCTCGACCATGGTGGCCAGAAAGCTGAGCAAAAAAGAGGAAATGAAAAGAAAACACCCTACAGATCATGGCCTCAGTGACCACCTCCAGCCAGACTTCACCTAATAACACATTAACCTCTGATAGTGGAAGTGTCTGCAGAGGAATGCAGCATCCCTTTATCTAGACACTTCCAAAGGCATGAGAATTTGGGGGGGGGTGTTTTAGATCAAATATGTGAGATTCCACACCTAGGGTCCAAAGACTCACATTCGTATCATTTAGTTTGTGTTAAAACTGAACATACACACACATGCCTAGGCTAACACAAGGCCAAGGTCATCTTATCACCATTTTCCACATCCACATCTTGTACCTGCAGGGATTCAGAAGTGACAGCATGCATGGAGCTGCTGCTTCCTAGGAGGACAAGGCCTCCCTCTGGAATGCCTCTTGGAGGACCTGCCTGAAGCTGCTTTATAGTTATTTTTATGTGAATCATGGAGTATATCCATCTAAAGTGTGACATAGTAAATATATAAACTAGCAATACAATCATTATCAAATATGATGTAAAATACATAATTTATATTAAAATACATAATTATACTTTTTATACAAGTAAGAGAACAATAGGTTAGTGCATAATACATTGCACTAAACTTCAACTGCTACATCCACTCTGAAAAATAGGGTTTTTCAGTTTCCTTATAATCCTGTGGAAAAGCCACAGTATATTTTCTATCATTGGTCAAAACATCATGTTGTACTTTACCATGTATGTGTGTGTGTGTGTGTGTGTGTGTGTGTGTGTGTGTGAGAGAGAGAGAGAGAGAGAGAGAGAGAGCATGTATATATTTGTATATATAGAAACAAAAACTTTCTAACATTGTTTAGATATAATCTATATTGTCCCTACTAGATTACTTTTTCTTATAAAATTTATAATTTTGGTTTGTTTCATATCTCATAAGAATTTCCACATCTTTAAGTATAATATTGATAGTGTTATTTATAAACTGTTAGTTTCTCCTTGGACTGGCTGTTTCCGGGACACACAAGCCATATCACTCTGATATGTGTTGGTGGTGAATGCAGCAGATGAGGTGCTGGGCTCTGAGCTTACCAGAAATCCCAGAAACACAAGCAGTTGCTTCTCCAGGCTGGGACAGAGACTGAGATCACAGGGCCATCCTGGGTTGTCCTGGGTGTCAAACTCAAACAGCTTTGGGGACTGTTGGGGGGGAGTTCACACAGATGTGGCTCCTCAGCAGGACCACGGCAGTATGCTGAATGTTTGCTTTTACTGCTACATGGTAGGAAAATTTCTCCCGCCTCCCCTGAGCCAAAATGCATTCAGTACTGGGGTGCGTCTCTTCAAAGAATTACTTATCTGTCTAAGGTCAGTATTTCAGGGTTCTCTCTGGGTGTTAGGTCTTTCCAGTTGGAGTCTCACATTACCTACGGCCCCCCTGACTCTTCACAGAGCCAAATGCCTTCTGTTGGAACAAAGGTTTGGGAGCCACTCCAGCTTGCCATCTTCAGACTCCATCATGAGCAGTGTTGTTGTGTGGGCTTCACTGATCTTTGCCAAGCTACTTTTGCATTTTTCCATAAAAAAATACAAAGGAGAGCTTTGTAGTTTTTTCCGTTCATAGCTACCAAAATGAAAAAGAAGAAAGAGCAAAGTGTGTACAGTGATGATTAGAGATGTGAGAAGAAGTTGTTAAACCTGTATTTTCAGCAGCAATTTAGTATATTAAGAAAGAATGCCTCCAAGAGATAGGGGACATTTTTAGGTGTTCTGGTTCTGCAGATATGTCACCTGAGGCTAACCAGTCAGCAAACAAACAAGAAGGATTTTGACAGTTGTGTTCTATGTAAATTTAAAAATACATCAGATTAAGATTTATAAATAAAACCCCTAGGTATCTATATTCATTTTTTATTAAGTAAGGTTTCTTGTTGTGATTGCTGTTTCTGTACTAAGAAGTTTTCACAGAACATAGAAGCAAGTGCTACTGAATTTGCAGAGCCCCAAACAACATGAAAAGGCAGAATCTTCTGTTCTAAAATGACTGGAAGGTTTAATACAGTGACAGTTGAGCGTCGAATCAAACAGGAGGACTTTTCAAGAGGGAAGCCCTGTGAGACGGCTCAGCTCACGTCTCCAGGAATCTGGCTGTGATTACTGCTGCTAAGGAAGGCAGTGGGACAGGGCTGTGAAGCTGTCCTAGCTGGAGGTGGTTGCTGAGCAGGTCTTTTGTTCCCAGTTGTTCCTCTCTGCCAACACCCATGTGGTTTTCTCCATTCTGATCACCTCACATGGTAGCCTTCTGTTTTAAATGACACGTGGATGATATTTTCCTTTTGTATCGGCATTTTGCCTAGATTTTGAACAGCTGAGCAGTTATTATTCTTCAAAACAGAGTCTGCATTAGAGATTTGTTTCCCTGGCTGTATGGATGAGATGTAAGATGAAAGACTGAAGTATCTTCACCTTCAGTGTCATGCTTAAATATTTACATGATTCGGCCACTGATGCTGTGGACTTTTAAAATGTTTTTTTAATAATTGTTTTTCTGTTGATGGAGTGAAATGGTGCTATATTTTAATGAATTGTATAGTGTGTGCTTAAATTTCACATGAGAGAGGTGGCATAAAAAGAGCTAGCAATTATTTACCTCTAATATAATCCTGTTGATGTAGTTTACTGGGAATAAGATCAATGCTCACTGGAGAAACTGATAAACCGTGCATTGTCCCTAAAATGCAGTATATATTGCCAGTTAGATAACATTTGAATGAGCTGATAATGAAATCTGTTATGTATAAACTCAAGGTATCCTGGATAAATATTTATGTATCAGAGAAGAAATACAGCTTGGCCTCTATTTTCTATTTAAAATTCAAAAAGCATGTGTTGTTATTATTACTGTTTGCTACAATACCGTTATCGCAGAGGAAAGAGTGGAAAATCAACTCAGGATGATGTCAAGGTTTTTTTTAACCAGAACAGACTCAACCAGAATAGACTTCACAGTCTATAATCCCTGAAGTGATGCAGAACTCCATGCTCAGGCCCTGCAGATTTTTTTTTTTTTTTTTTTTGCAGGGTCTCGCTTTGTAGTTTAGGCTGGCCCTGAGCTCAGCCTCAAACTCACATCACAACAATCCTCCTACCTCTGCGTCCCAAGTGCTGGGATTACAGGCGTGAGCCACCACGCTCGGCACTGTGGTATATGGTACTGGTTGCTGCTGGGCGTGAGTCTCCACACCCAGTATTGTATGTGGTTAATCGGGGATCGAACCCAGCTCCTCGAGCTTCCAAGACAGGCGCCAGAACCACTGAGCTAAATCCCCAGCCCCCTGTAGATGTTTTAAAGCACTGCTATGTTTGACATGAAATTCTTGGGTCTTAGATTATTGAGTGTTAGTGAACTCTGAGCATATTGGGCACATAGATTACTACTTCTTGAAAATGTTTTTTTCTTTTATTCCTACGTTTCATTTCTTCATCCAGCTACAGTCCCCTACATTCTTCTGTTAGTTCCCTGTGCGCATGCGCGTTCCTCTACCAATCCTATGGTGTCTTCTTTGGCTTTGGTCATGAATGTCTGAGTCTTAAAAAGACTTGAAATTCTGGAAACATTAGACCTCTTTGTTCATTTAGATTGGACAAGCCCACTACATAAACAACAGATAATTTGAATTTGGGGAGACTAAAACTCAAATCTAATTTTCTTTAAATTGCACCTCTCATTTCCTATCTCGATCAGGAGCAGCACTGTCTACTTGATCCTCTACCTGGAATCTGGAAAGGATTCTTCCTCCTCATACACCTTTCTTCCTAAATCCTCAAGTTCCGTAGACTGGAACTCAAATCATTTCTCCCCTGTATCCAGTTTCTCTACTTCTGATCCCATCATTCTGTCTTCCCCTTCCAAATCAGTTTATGATTCTTTATTTTTATATCTTCTCAATAATTTGTATGTTTTATTTGAAATACAAGAGAGATTTATTTAAAACATAATATTGACATTTAAGTTTCAAGGTAAAGATTTCTGGTTTCCATAATTATGGCACTAAATTATGACAAATTAACTTCTTTGTGTGTTTCTATATTTTCAATATTTTAAGGATTCTGTGTATTACACAATTATTTTTTATTCCATGGCAACTTTTATGCTCCAATTATCAAAACTTTGTGGGGTGTACACTTCCTTCATATTGTCTCGCTTTGAAAGAGCCCTGTTCATCTAGGGAAACAATCTTACTTGTGGCTACAAAATTTGTCATACACTCATTTTTTACTTGTTTCCTTGGTCATAGAATCAGTGATTTCTCCAAGAAGGCCTTAGAATTTTTCATTAGAGAACAAAATTAGAGCCTTTATCCAAGTGATGAATGGGAGGCTTATTGGTTCTTGGCTGACAATATTTTTAATCTAATAGAGATTCTCTTTCTCTCTCTATCTATTATATTTCATGTAATTTCTATCCAAAGCCTTGTTTTTCAACTTTTTCTAAGTGCTGGGGACTGAACACAGGTGTACACGCATGCCACAAATCACTCTACCATTGAATGTTACTTCTGGTCCCTATTATTGTGATTTTGATGACTTTAATGTTAGAAATGTGATTTTTACTAGTATAAACTGATGTCTAAAATAATTAACATAATTATAGTTTTTATAAAAAATAATTTCAAAAATCTTACTTTGTTTTCTTTTTGAAATTTTAGCCTCCAGTGGACATGCAGTGATGCTTATTCTTTTATCTTAGCAAGTGATGTGCAACTTCTCAAATGCAGTCAGATCCCAACTTATGAACATTTGAGCTGCAAACTTTCACAGATACCAATCGATGTCTGTCTTGGCTGTGCTGCTGCATGCTCACTGTACAGGGTAGTGGTGTGTGGGAGTACAGGGCTCGGCCAGAGCCCAGGATGTCCAGAAGCAGTGGTGATGTGGATGGGACCACTGCGAAGCACAAGGCAATAGCCATGTAGATAGAAAGGAAAATAATTGAAAGAACGGACAGATGACTGAATTGTATCATCATTTTAAGGTAATTACAAAAGTAAAAGTTTATTTACAATTTTTTGGTGTTTTTTTTTATGCTTTACATTGTCAGTTTCTGTCACATTGTGTAAAACTCACTTTGTTGGACTTATGAATGAATCTGACCAGTACATGTTCCCCTAGAAAGGAATTCATTTGAAAGCCAGGGACTTCCTGTGCTTGTTTGCTATCTGTACATTTTATTTCATGACCTGTTCGTATCTTTGCAGACTTTTCAGTTATCTGTTCCCTTATTGCAAGTTTTTAATTCTTTGAATATTTTGGCTCATTTATTTTATCAGATGTGTGTTTTGCAAATACTTTTTCTAGTCTAAAGGTCTTCTTTAGATTTCCTTAACAGAACAGAAATTCTTCATTCTAATAGAGTATGATTTAACAATATTTTCTTTAAAGGGCTAGTCTTTTCATATTGAAGAATGTTTTAGAAAACTAATTACAAATCTAAGTTATTATTTTGCATTTCATACCCATAGATACACCTTTTTCAGTTATTTCTTGTGGTAGGTATAACTTCTTTATCCTTTTCTTTTTTTCTTAATGTATGATTGTTCTTCACCATTGTTGGAAAGATTAGATTTTCACTACTGAGTTCCTTTCCTCCTTGGCCAGATGTCAGTTAACTATAACCAAGAAGCTACATACTGGACACTCCTCATATCAATCCCTTGCTTTCTGATTAGTGTAGCTTCACTGTAAATTTTGAAGTTAATTTGTGATTCTTTTCTGCCCATGGATACATTCTTTTTATTTTCTTGAAGTACCCAAAAATCATTATAGTAATTTATACATACCTAATTATACTACCATCAGACTCTTATTTTTACCTGAAGTATGACATCTTTCTTTTAAAAGCTCGATCTCTCCAGTATTAACTAAAACATTTCACTACGAGCCAGAATCTCACATCAAGTACTTTCTCATTCGTATACACAGTCCTTCCAACAATTGATAGTGGTAACTTTAGATTTGTTACTGTTCCCATTTTACAGACAGAAAAAAACAGACCAAGATGCTAAGAGACAGAACTGGACTGTGAACACATGTGACTCTGGCTCTGGACTGCTCTTTCTTAGGAGTCACCACTGCATGATCTCAGAACTGCGATCTCCGCCTGGCTAGAATACTGATGTTCATTCTGCTCCATCTTCTTCTTCACCAGCTATTCCCAACTATACTTTTTACTTTGACTGTGTCAAAATGCTTCGTCATTTTAATTTTATTACTCATATAACTTTTTCTTCCCAAGAATGGCTAAGATTTCTTAAAAGCATAGCATGTGTAATTTTTAATGCCAGCATCTGACATGGTGCTATGGAAAATATCAGAGTTGACTAGAATGCTGCTTGAATAATTGAAAATTCAACTAGATCTCAAATCTTAAAAGAACTAATAGTTCTCTTCTGAATAAATCTGGGACTCAGAATAATATAATACTTATTTTGCATTAAAGTATGTGTATCTAGCAAGATATATATATATATATATGTATATATATATATACATATATATGAAGATCTAAACCACCAAGGGGAGTGAGAAACAAGAAAGAGTGATATTGGACACATACTGTGTTTCTACAACCTTTGCTTCTTTTCATTCTCACGAATATATGTCAATATGTTAGATTATATCCCCCATTTCAGAATTTATACTTCTCAAACTAAATTAACTTACCTGTTTTTAAGAATACCTAAGCTTCCCACATTTCTCCAAGGAACATAAGACGATAATGTGAAAAGCAGGCATTGGAAATTAGTCTGTGGCCAGAACTAGTCAGTGTTGACAAAAATGTGTTGCGAGCATTACAGTAACAGGCTGACTTCTTTGACATCAAGAACATGCTTTTCTTACCGCAGTTTGTTCCTCTGTATTATTTCATCATTACAAGTACTTGTTTCAAACCCATTTATAGGGCAGATTGTCAACTATTGTTTTGAATTATTGCGGGAAACTTAGGTGTGTGAAGTTCACTCTTGGTCATCAGATCTTGTAACTGCTGTTGGCCCACCAACCATAGTTAGTATTTAGAAATGCCTTAGTCAAGGTACAGAAAGTTCAAGTTCCTCCTGGGTGCCTATCCTTTTCCCCATTGACCTTCTATTTTTGTTTCTGAAGGCCGGAGAATGTCTCTGAATGTATTCTTACATTCTTGGAATCACTTCCAATAAAGCTAGTTATGTGGTGGTCTGATTCCTGCTTACTGTGCTCCGACTTGGCTTTTGATTATTACAAATAAAATGATTTTACTGCCTCACTAATTCCTCTGAGTAGAAAATGTCTCAGAGCACTGTCCGTACCTCCTTTCAGAGAGGAGTACATTCAGCTTTGAGGAAACTGCGGTTAACTTTTGGTGGTTATTGATAGCACGCAAGAAAAATCATGACGAGTGTGTGATTCAGACGCGGCTGAGCGTGTGTGTGTATGTGTGTGTCTGCACCCACACTAGCCAGCTTTGTGACCAGAGGCACTGGCAGAAGTAGGTGG
>PVIR01031568.1:0-19300 GCA_004026965.1 Petromus typicus
GCTCACTCATGGAGACGGAGGCTCCTTGTTCTCACAGGTTTCGTTCCGTGAGTTTTTTCTCTTCTCAGGAACAAGAAAATAAAAGCAAAGTCGGAGGATGCAACTGGCAGGATAAAATTTTAGGAAAATATTCAGACAAAAATCAAAGAAAGCTGATTGGGACTACTCAGATGTGTGCAGTGTCTTCAGACGATGGAATTAGGGACAGATATATTTTGTTTTTACTCTTCAGTTTTCTACATTTTCTGAGCCAGAACATAAGTATCACACAAAAAAGATAAACCTGCTTGCAAAGCCAGCAAAGATTACAAAGTTGCAAAAAGCAGCTTCTTCGAATTTAATTACTAGCTCTTCTTTTTCGGAACTGGCTGCTTCCCACGGTAACATGGATACAAGTTCCTCTTTTGTACAATTTTGAAACAGGTATCTGGAGGAAGAGCTCTGGGTTTCTCCTCCTCCTCCTCCTTCTCCTCCCGGTCCTCTAAAGATGACAAATTAGGGTTTTTTTTTCTGTTTGTTTGACAAATTAGTTTTATGACAGCTCTTACAATAAACCTCCCTCTCAGTGAAACATTTAAGTAGGTCGACACCTAAGGCAGAGAGGACTGCCCCATTTCCCAAAGATCAGTCTGCCTCAGGCCCCTTCCCCGAGCAGGGTCCAGGGTGACCAGCAGCACAGTGCAGATCTTTCATATGCATTTTTATGAAGAATGTGCAGGGGGTCTTCTATGCCTTGCATTTCAATCCAGTAGTTGGTGATCTCATTTCTACCTTCCTTTTTTATTGGCTATTGGTGGTTTATCGAGTGGGTGTACACGTGCTGGATAACTAGGTTGTTCGTATTTTCTTTTGTTCTTCAAGAAAAGCCTGTGACGTGCATGTGTCTCTTTGCTCTCTTGTGAGAACCAAGCCGATCCCCAGACAGGTTCCGCGGGCTCGGAGGTGCTGAGCTGTGTAAGTGTTGGCGGGGCTGCGCTCTCCCCCGTGACTCTACCTGCCTGTGACCGCGCTTCCCTTGTCTCCCTAGACTGTAATGAAACTCAGTCGCGATCTAATACAGCTGGGTGTTTGTCATCTCTGGGAAAAAAAGAGAAGTTGTCCTGGGTCTCCAAGCAGCGCTCTTCTGCTTGCTGGTTGAGTTTCCTGTCTTGAGACAGAGGCGTTGGGACTCCTCGAGGTGACAGTGCGGTGCTAGCAGACAGCAGCACCCAAGGGCTGAGAACTGGGATGACTCAGAAGGACTCTGGGGAGGGATCGTGCGGTTCTCGCTCTTAGGAAGAAAGGGGTGGGCGCAGCTTCTCTGAAGAAGGTGCGTTTCTCGTTCATCTGGAAATATTTCCCAGTCATTATGAGGAGAAGTTGGAGAGCTCAGTGCAGATCTGAGCGAGGGGACTGTCGGAGGGACCCGCCGGGGCTGCCACTGAGCACTGCGGGGACAGGGTGGCCATCGAGGCGGGCCAGGGGAGAAGCAGAGGACACACAGGCATCGGAACCAGCCCGGGGAAACGGCCCGAGCTGGAAGCAGGCGCTGGGTGCTGAGCTCACGTACGGCATATGGTTAGATCTCCCCCCAGCTGTTGGGCAGCTGCCAACCTCCCTATAAAACGTTGTCACTTTTATCACAAAAACAACCACAAAGTGCAGCCGTTTTTAGATGCCAGGGCTGTCCTGGCCCCGGAAGGCCGCAGCAAGGCCTGGCTTGCGCCCGGGTCGTGGGGCGAGGCTGGGGCTGCTGGTTCGCTTGCCTCCGGCCTCATCAGTCTCCCCTCTGCCTTGGGTCATTTTCCAAGGAATTTTCCCCGTTTGCTTTTCTTTCAACAAGTTATCATAGCTTGCTTGGAGCTGATTTCAGATTTACTAAAGTCACAAATTGGGTCAGGAATGTCTAGGAACCCTTTATCCTGACCACTGTTTTGGTTTTTACCTCATTGGCTCTAGGGCTTTATTTTCTCTCTCTCTCTCCCTCTCTCTCTCTTTCTCTCTCGGGGTGCATACCACACACATGCATGCCTATGTGCAGTCAGGAAAATTAGGAAATTTATCATCTGTGCGAATATCATCCAGCTCACAGTCCATGAAAGAAATGGTCACAAAGTATAGTGAATATTTGGAGCAGAAATTTCATTACAGTCCAAGACACGCTGCCGGGAATCCTCCCCAAATCCCCGCCTGGCTTCCACACACCCACCCCGCCCCTCTTGCCCGTTTCTGCAGCGGCGCTGGGGTCCTCTTTCCTGAAGGTCCTTTCATGGCTGCCTGAGTGTCCCGAATCAATGAAAATGTCTATGGGAGTTAGTGTCGGATAAGAACTCGATGCTGCGTCCTCGCCTCCTTATTCACAGGATCTGGCACTGTGCGACTTTGGCTCTTCCCAAAATCTCAATGACGGGGTCTGATTCAGGTCACTGATAGAGCCAGGGCAGCGCAGCTGAGACCCTCGGAAAAGAAGGCTCCAGAGCTGCTGCAGAGAGCAGCAGGACGGAGGGCTGCCTGTGTTCAGGGCGAGGGGAGGATTTTTGAGGGGAGTGAATGACAAGTTTGTTTGTTTGTTTCTGAGACAGGCTCTCACTGTGTAGTTCAGGCTGGCCCTGAGCTCAGTCTCGAACTCACAGCAATCCTCCTGCCTCAGCCTCCCCAATGCTGGGATGACAGGCGTGAGCCACCAGCACTGGCACTGTGGTATGTGGTTCTGATTGCTGGTGGGCGTGAGTCTCCACGCCCAGCTTTGTTGTATGTGGTTACTGGGATTGAACCTGGGCCCTTGCACTTGCAAGGCAGACGCCAAAACCACTAAATCCCCAACAGTGTGACTTTTACCATAATATATATGTATTAAAATCAGCAGTCGCTGTGTTGTTAGCTCACACCTTGGTGCTGAGATTCCCTGATCTCCTAGGACAGTGCAGTCATTTGTCCTGTGCTGTCCTTGCCCCAAACCCCTCTTCAGTCTCCTCCAGTCTGGGACAGTTGCTGGGTCCTTCTCTGTGTCACTAGACCTCGGTACCTCTCGATCCTATCACTCAACAACTTTCAGAAAGTCCCTTTTAGGGTGTGTCTAGTGTTTGCTCGTTGTTGGGTTTAGCTGGACATTTGTCAGGGACACATTGTGGGTCCTCCTCGGCCACTGCGCAAGGGTGGTGGGACATGCCCTGCCCATCTGTTCTGTGTCTGCCGTCTGCTTCCTCACCTACCTGTTATCTGGTGTCTTCTACTATCACACAACATCTACTCGACTGTCCTTCATCTACTCTGTGGTTGATATCATTCATTCTGTTATCTGAGCTCCATTCTATCAGCTGTCTATCTGTCCACCCACCTATCCTCCCACCCATCCATCTGCCTACCTCTCTTATCTACTGTTTGAAGCATGTGGCCCACCTGGCACAGCCCTCGCCCAGCCTGGCTCAGCTTTGTCGCAGCTGGTAGAAAGTTCCTGCTACTTCCTCTGGCCTCGGTGTTCCCCTCACACCTCTTCACTTTAACAGCTTTCCCGCAGGCCAGCAACAATACCCTGCAAATACTCAGAGCACAAGATGTTCTGACAGGTGCGTGGTCGCCTGTGACACAACTAATCTGTCACCATCTCTCTGGGGACCCTCTGGAGCTGACTCACCCTCTAAGCTTCTCCCCTCGCTCGCCAGGCAGTCTTTGCTCTGCTTTCTGTCCAGAAGATCTGCTTGCACCACTTGGAGTTCTCTGCAGATGGAACGATGCAGCGTGTGCTTTGGGGACCGGCTTCTTGCTCAGCATAATTATTCCGAGATTGCCCCATGTGGCTGTGGGAATCCATCGTGGGCTCCTTACTCATTCTATAGAGAGCCCACGGTTTACCTTTTAGTTCATCACTTGGTGGGTATTTAGGGTGCTCTTGGTTGGTGCTTCTGCAAATACGGCTGGTATACAAATCCTTGTGAGGACTGTGCTTGCATTTTTCTTAGGTAAGTGGTTAGGGGAAGGTGGTTGGTCACAGGGAGAGTGTATGCGTGCTTCCCTGTTCAGGAACCAGGCTATTATCCAACACGGCTGCAGCGCACTTCCCGTAGTGAGGAGGTTGGGGTGGTGCTGTGAGACAGAAGCCCAGGGCGAGGCCTGGGGTTGTGAAGCACAACAGCCTCTTCCAGGGCGTGGGGTGGGCGCTGGACAGCCTCTTGGGAGTCTGCTCACTGAAGGCTGCGGCGAAACCCTGCTCAACCAATATTCACTCGGTCTCTTCACCTACTCCGGCCCCCTTGGGCAAAGCCAGCTGCTGTTTCTCAGCTCACCTAAGGAGGGGCTGCTCCCCTCGTGGGCACCTGACATCTTTCCCCGGGGGTCCAGGGCCCAGAGCATTCTCAAAGCAGCCGCTGACTGCAGCCTCAGCGAGTCCCTCACTGACGAGGTGGCGGGGAACCAATCAGCCAGAGGGGACTTGACAGAGGGCGCAGATCAGAGAAAGCAGGCATGGCGGTTCACGCCTGGAGTCCCAGCACTCAGGAGACTGAGGCAAGAGGATCACACTGAGTCCCAGGGCAGCCTGGGCTCCATAGTGAGTTGAGGGCAGCAGCCTGAACTGCACAGTGAAGCCCTGTCTCAAAAAAACAAGAAACAAATAAAAAGATAAAATGAGGATGTAGAAACGATGGGTTGGGAAAAAAGTGTAAGTGCCACATACTAGAATCGGGTGGCCGGAAGCGCCAAGGGAGTGAGTGGCAACATCAAAAGAGGCTTCGTTTGCTCCATGCTCACAACCAAACGCTCGAACGTCGAGATCTGACAGGACATCGGCGTGACTCTCGGCCTGGCTCCTTCGGGGTTTTCCCCAGTGAACACAGAGATACTGTCCAGCCTCTTTTTGGTGCTTGGCTGCTGTTATGCATTTGATTTCTGCTCTCTGTCTAGAAGCAGGACTTCGCCTGACCGCCATGACACCCACCGAGTTCACAGTGCGGAAGGCCAGGGCCCGGGGTCCGAGCATGCGCCCCACTCTGCCCTCCCAGGGACCGGGAGGGAGCCGTGTGGGGAAGGGCTTCTCTGTGAGGCCCCCGGCTTCCTGGCTAGCGCAGACGGCTGCACATACCAGAGAGACCGGTGTCAGGTGTGCTGTGGGGATGACAGTGTGATTTAGATGCTACAGGTAGCTGAGGTTTTTAATAAACTCTAACCAGGGTGGGCTTGGGTCCACCTGTCTGTTCTGAAACTCAGACCGAAGATGTCCAGGGAGAGTCCACGGGCCGGGGGTCTGGATCCCCAAGGCGGCAGGTGTTGACACTGTGAAGTTCCTTCAAAGCATGAGAAGGTGCGTTCTCTGTGAGGCGCTCCCCGGGCAGCCCGGGGCTGGGAGACAGTGGGGGAGGTCAAGCCAGCCCGGAGCGGAGCCCCTCAGGGGAGTCAGGTGTGAGAAAGGGAGGACCAGGCGCGAGGAGAAGGGGCTCTTCCAGCCTCTCCTGTCTCAGGGTCTTCACGTGCCGAGAGGAGAATGGAGTAGGCCAGTCCGGGCCGTCCAGCCTGCACTGTGGCTCCCGACGAAGCACTTCGCAGTCGGCCACGTGTCCACCTGCACAGCCGAGCAGAATTCACACGAGAAGGTCAAGGTGGCCAGAGATACCCAGCAGGAAGCCGGAGACTCACCTTCCCATTGCCAGGCCCCACGGCGCGTCCACAGAGCGTCATTCCCCGAAACACGACCTAGACCACAGTTATCACCAAACCGACGTTCTGAGGCTAAGAATACGTCACCCAGGGCGTGAGGGCCGGAGTCAGAGACTTCTAAAATTAACTGAAAACAGGTAAAATTGGTGCGTTTATATAGGCTTCCCCTTGAGTACAGAATCATTTCTTCCTTTTATAGTCAAATGTCATTAATTAACTAAAGAATCAAATCATTCATGTTTCACGTTTAAAACTTCACAAAAAAATCTAAGAGGTTTTTCGGTTTTTTTTTTTTTGTTTTTTTTTTAAGACAAGGTCTTGCTTTGTAGTTCAGGCTGGCCCTGAGCTCACTATGGAGCCCAAGCTAGCCTCAAATTCACAGCAATCCTCCTGCCTCTGCCTCCCAGGTACTGGGAGTATAGACATGAGCCACCATGCCCAGCACTATGGTATGTGGTTCTGACTGCTGGTGGGCATGAGTCCCCATGCCCAACATTGTTATACGTGATTACTGTGAGATTGAACCCGGGTCCTCGCGCTTTCAAGGCAGATGCCAGAACCACTGAGCTAAAGCCCCAGCCCAAAATGATCTAAGAGTTTTAATTTTGCTTTGCTCGTTGGAAAAATCCAAGTTTTCCATGTAGCTCATTGAAATTAGGCCATTTTGGGCTGAGAAACTGATCCTCCAAGAGTACTGTAGGTTCTGTGGTCTGTAGAAAGTGGTAGTTGAGATAATTTGACAACAGAACTATTTATGATACGTGAACAGCTCTTAAGCGGGGTGGATACAGGGTTATACACGTTCACACAGCTCCACCGCCACACGGCAATCAGTCTGGTCCAGGTGAGGTAAAGAGGTGACTGCTTGGGTGACAAGAACCAGTCACACAGGTCACTCCTGTGGAAGGTGCCATCTGGGCCACGGGCCAGGGGTGCCTCTGAGATTGCCGGCCACGCGGCCGCTCTCCTCTGGTGCCTCAGGAAGCAGCCACACTCTGCAAGGCTGCCCCAAGAAGAGAAGTGCGTCCAGCCACAGCTCTCCCTGGGGACGGGGTCAGCCTGGCGCCTCCGGCCGGCTCTTGCTGGGCGGGAAGCTGCTCTGGTGTCTCCGGTTCCTTCCTGGAGACATCCAGGGCCAAGCGCCAGCCACTCAAGGGACCCTGGCCTCTGAGCTTGACGAACATGCGTGGCCATATTTACAGATGGCGGGACAGGCTGTGAGAGCTGATGGGGACTCAGAGGAGCCTGAGGTATGCTCGGGCCTGAGGCTCTGTGGGGCTGTGGGAGGGCTGGAGCCAGGGGTCACCGTTGGGGATCGTGGGGACAGTGCCTTGGTGGCAGACACCTGGAATGTCCCTTCCTGAGGACAAATCCATTCCTTCCCGCCCTCTTCCCTGACTGTTCTGTCCCATGGAGACATGGCTTTGGAGGCAGCCTTTGCCCTGCTCTGTTGACTTTGTGAGTGGAGATAGGGATCTGGAGCTGCCAGGGTTTTAGAGAGCTGGTTAGGGAGGTCCTGGGACGCCCTGAGCCTTCCCAAGGGAGGCGACCTGGCCCCTAGGCTCAGAGCTGGGCAGGAGGCAGCCCCTGCCCTTGCTGTGCACGGGTGTCTGCGCAGAAGACCCTCTTGCCAGCCCACAGTGTCTGCCTCCTGGGGCCTGCAGGAGCTGGGAGCCCAGTCACAGCGTGGGTGTCACTCCAAGATCCCTCCCAGGTATTTGTGTGAGGCTAGCACCAAGCAGTTTAGTGGGATCAAGAGCTGGACCCTGCAGGAAGCAGTGGGCAGATGCCAGGTGGCTGGCACCCTGGGCAGGGAGGGCATCTCGGCAAGGGTTTCTGAAGCTGAAAGACTCAGCCAAGGGTGTGGGCTGGGAGGACCAAGGGACAGGATTGGATGTAGCCTTGTTACCCTCAGGCTGGCGGGTGTGGCACAGGCAAGGTGCAGTCCGAGTAGCCGTGTCTGTGTGCCCATGTGCACAGGCCGATGTGCTCATCTGCATGTTTTTGGAGCAGCTCATTTTGCAGCAGCATTCACAACTCCAGTGTTACAGGGTCTCGACCCTGAGCAGGGTCAGTGAATCAGCACATGGAAGCAGGGATGAATTTCCTCAGAGGCTCACAACCCCAGGCCACTCCCCAGGGCCCTCCAGTCCTCTCCCAATAGGACTTTCGCTTGGTCTCCCCTCAGAGGTGCAACTGCCACCAGCGGTCTGATTCTCCCATGGACAGCCCAGTTTCCTTGCTGCTTGGGGTTCTCCTGCTACTTCCTGCCAGCCAGGACTCGAGGTGGGCTCGGGCGCGAGCTACGGGGTCCAGGCCACAGTGGCTCCCCTGCCTGTGTCCCCATCGGCCACCTCAGCGTGGCCTGCAGTCTAGGAAGTGTGCGTGCTGGCTGCAGGCTCACTGAGCCTAGGGATGTGGTATGTCAGAGTTCAGTGCCTTCTGACGGGCTCTCCCAACTTTGCTATGCTGTGCACGGTTGGAATAAAACCACTTGACAGGGCTTTTCAGAGGCGGCACGGGAGAACCGCAGACCTCAAAGAGCGACATGGTGTGACAGGCAGATCCCCACTGTGTAACGCTAGTGTGCAACCCCAACACGGCTTCAAAAAAGCTGGTCACGTCTGTTAGGAACACAGAACTCATAAGCAATGTAGACACAGACACAGCCCAGCCAACCGGAGGCAGAGAATATTTTATTTCAAGATGAATACTTAAATACATAAACTAAGTCCTTGTACCTGAATATTTACGAGCTGTTCAGAATAAAATTAAAGAAGTCTCTGTGGCTTTGGGCAACTTCTACCTCCCACACAGCCCGAGGGCTGAACAGCTATAGCTTTTGACTCAGGGGAAAGAAACACAGAGATGCCTTTGGCAGGGGCGTCATCCCGGGCAGGAGAGAGCCAGCCGGCGCCCCCCACCCCCTTCCCTCACCCAGGCTTGACCCAGGGACCCAGAGCTCCAGACTCATTCCCAACCTTGTTTCCTTTCCCCCTGGGGGGGTTCTAGGATGGCTCTGACCCTGGAACCCACAGAAAGGTGAGCCGGGCACAGAGGCATACACTTGTCAGCCCAGAACTCAGGAGGCTGAGGCAGGAGGATAGCTGTGAGTTTGAGGCCAACCTGGACTTTATAGCTAGACCTTGTCTTAAAATGAAACAACAACAATGACAACAAAACCCAGATTCTTCATGAGTGAGCTAAGTCCCGGGCACAAGGGAAATGCGTCTCATTTGCCACTTTATCGTAGCATCCAGCCCAGTATCCACCCTGCAGTAGGTGTTCGGCAAACATTTGCGGAGTATTTATTCACAACCTGCCTGGGCCCATTTCCTACTGCTGTAATAGACACCAGAGGCTGGACAGTGTGTGAAGAGAAGAGGTGTGTGGAGCTCACGTTTGGAGACTAAGGATCCGAGGTCGGGTAGCTCTCCAGCTCAGGCCTGGGGGCGCCCTGAGGCTACGTCACAATGTGTCACGGTGGGAACGTGTGGGAAAGGGACGAGCGGAAAGGAAAGACAGATGTGGGGCCCCTGCGGAGGCTCAGTCCTTAGGCCAGTCTTTATCTGCTGCTGCAGGAACTAGCAGGGATTCCAAGAAAGACCCAACAACTTCTGTGAGGTGGCATCCTGTGACTGGCCACGGCCCCTGGCTCTACCTCTGGGAGGTTCTGCCACCCTGGCACTGCCAGCCTGAGGCTACTGATCTGGTGCATGGGGCTCTGGCAGTGCTCCCAGATCACGTTCAAACCACAGCACAGCTGGAAGACGTTCAGGGTCCCTGCCTCCCACCCCTGCATGCCTTTTGCCTTGTCACAGTGTCTGGGGGTTGGAAGGACGAATCAGTAGACCCCCAAAGATTGTCCTTGACCAGGTGCCATCTTGTGTCCCTTGCAGAACCTTATTCCTAACATGTCTGGGGACTACAGCTACGACTCCACATCTCCCGTGGAGGACTACCTGACCTTCAACCTCACTGACCTCTTCTGCAAGAAAGCCAACGTCAGGCAGTTTGCCAGTCACTTCCTCCCTCCCCTCTACTGGCTCGTGTTCATTGTGGGCACCGTGGGCAACGGCCTGGTCGTCCTTGTCTACTGGTACTGCACGAGAGTGAAGACCATGACTGACACGTTCCTTCTGAATCTGGCCATCGCCGACCTCCTCTTTCTTGTCACCCTCCCCTTCTGGGCCATCGCCGCTGCGGACCAGTGGAGGTTCCAGACCTTCATGTGCAAGGTGGTCAATGGGCTGTTCCGGATGAACTTCTACAGCTGTGTGCTGCTGCTCATGTGTGTCAGTGTGGACAGGTACATCGCCATTGCGCAGGCCATGAAAGCGCAGGTGTGGAGGCGGAAACGCCTCATGTACAGCAAGATGGTTTGCTGCACCATCTGGGTGGTGGCCGTGGCGCTCTGCGTACCGGAAATCCTGTACAGCCAAGTCAAGAGGGAGCCGGACGGCGCTGCCTGCACCATGGTGTACCCCAGGGACGAGAGCACCAGGGTGAAGTCGGCTGTCTTGACCCTGAAGGTCATGCTGGGGTTCTTCCTGCCTTTCGTGGTCATGGCTTTCTGCTACACTATCATCATCCACACCCTGAAGCGGGCCAAGAAGTCATCCAAGCACAAGGCCCTCAGGGTGACCACTGCCGTCCTCACCGTCTTCGTCTTGTCTCAGTTCCCCTACAGCTGCGTCGTGCTGGTGCACACCATAGACGCCTACGCCGTGTTCATCTCCAGCTGTGCTGTTTCCATCAACATCGACATTTGTCTCCAGGTCACGCAGACCCTCGCCTTCTTCCACAGCTGCCTCAACCCCGTTCTCTACGTTTTCGTGGGTGAGCGGTTCCGCCGGGATCTTGTGAAGACCCTGAAGAACTTGGGGTGCATCAGCCAGGCCCAGTGGGTTTCCTACACGAGGCGACAGGGGAGCCTGAAGCTGTCATCCATGTTGCTGGAGACGACGTCAGGAGCGCTGTCGCTGTGAGGACCCCTCTCAAGGCCACAGTCCTCTGGAAGTCAAGACCCCGGCAGGCCCCGTCTCTGCACAGAGGGAGCAGAGGGCAACCACAGGGTGGGAAGGCAGTGAGGGGAAACACAGAAAGGAGAGCATTATCTGAGAGCATTATCACGTTCAGCCTTGATTTGTCAAACTGGAGTTTTCAAAACTGGCGGTTCTGGAGGGCGTGCTTCCCGAGCACAGATGAGGGCCGTGAGCCCGACCTGAGTTCGCAGCGCCCAAGCATTACCGTGCCCGCTGAGCAGCCTCCGCCGGAATGTCTCACACCTTGTGCGTCGTCCTGGCCTCGGAGCAATGCTGTGCCTCCAGACGGGGCAGAGAGGCAGTCATGGCAGCCAAGCTTCCCCGGCACGTCCATCTTGGGACATTCTCCCTGCCGGGCCCGCAAGTCTGTCTTGGCCCCGTCCTCTCCTCAGGGAGCCTGGATGGCAGACCACACCAACAAGTCACCAGTGTCTCTGGCTCCTGAGCCATTTCCGTGTCCTGCAGAGTCCGGGGCTGCCAGGCCGGGCCATAGGGCTATCTGGGTGAGGCCTCAGCGTGGCCACTGGCACTGTGCAGTGGACCATGTGACGGTCGTTGAGACCGGAGCGGGCACAGCAACACTTGTGCAGCCAGGCAGGCTGGTTGCGTGACGGCTCGTCTGCCCCCGTCCTCTGGTTGCGTGACGGCTCGTCTGCCCCCGTCCTCTGGTTGCACCCCCAAAGCTGGCGGGAGGTCTCTGTGGCTTCTCCTTTTCTTTTTCTACAGCACCTGCATTTTGTTAGCTTTTCACTCGAGGAATTACTCTGAAAAAATATGGTTTTCATCTGTGTTGTAATTATTCAACAAATTGATCACATTTGAAAACTCTTTAGACATTAGGACAGTGCTCTGTAATGTATATTTTAAATATTCATTGCTCGCTCTTTTCTTTCTTGTTTCAGTATTTTAAGTGGGTGTAATTAAGGGATCAAATAGACAAATAATGAACGGGAGAGTGAGAGAAAAGTTAAGGAAATAAAATCTCCAATAAAACTATCTTGGCTGAACAGTTTTTTAAAATCTTTTCTCTTGACAAATCTATTTCCCAAGTTTCCCCCAAGTAGTCAAATGAGATTTCAAGCGGGCAGTTGGAGCAGTGACAACCCTGGCGATGCCACTTTCTTCAGCAGAAGTGTTTGATTTCCCCAGGGCGCGGTGGCTGGGCTCTGTCCTGACACCGGCCCTCCCCAGAGAGGACACAGAACACCAGACCCCGCCGTGTTAGCCGTCTTCTCCCTGCCCACACCTAAACCACAGAGCAGGACCGTGAGGACCCAGGGGCAACACAGGGGCTCACGAACCCAGCCCCACAGGCGGCCCTGAGGGCAGCTGTGGCTGGAAAGGGTGGGTCCAGGCGCAGGTACAATTGCACCCTGTGTGTGGCCAGAGGAAGGACGTCCTTCCCATGTCACATGAGTACCCATGTGACTGGCATTTCCAAGAGCTGACCCAGGGGTCTGCCCTTCTAAGAACATGGGCAAATAAAGGACCATGACTGGCCCTCAGGAGCGCTGTGTGGCCAGCTGGCCAGACAGAGGCGGTTGGCTCGGCCCTGCACGCCCCATGTGACACTGCGGCCACAGCGCCCTGTCCCTGCAGAGCTGAGGCTCCGAGACTCGGCTTGTTAGATCTACACCCATGGCCAAGTTTGCTGAAAGAACATTGTGATGGAGACAAACTCTGCGTGAGCAGCAAGGTACATTAACTGGAGAAGAGGGTGTGGTCTCCCTTAGCGGAGCAGCGGCACTGCACAGCCCCCCAGTGCCTGGCAACCACACCTACTTCCAAGAGCTCCTGGCACCTGCGGTCACTGTCAGGTGTCCTCGTCCCGACACACGTCAGTGTAGGGTCAGGGATGTGCTCAAACTCTACCACGTTCAAAAATGTGAGCTATCTCTTGTTGGTAAAGTATTTGCTTTTCAAATGATTATCTAAACAGGACAGGTGAAAATGATAGCATAAGTTCAATTTTACTTTTGAATTAAGCTGGATTTTAGTAACAGTTTAATGACAAAAATGAAAACATTGGGGGACGATGGGAGATCTATGAGAAGCTGGGTTCCCACTGGTGCCCGGGATGTGGGCCGTGTGCAGGAGGAGGCACGTCACAGTGAACCATGTGTTACCTTCCTAAATTAGGAAATGAAGTACAACACGCTTTTGTTATTTTAAAAGGTTGGCTTTTTAAATGAGATACACTAAAGCAACTTTAAGTCAATATATCACATCACACATATACAAACACTGCTTTGAAATAGTCAGCTTAGATGATAAGATGTAATCTTTTTTTTTTTTTTTGAGACAGCATCTCGCTTTGTGGTTCAGGCTGGCCCTGAGCTCAGCCTCAAACTCACATCACAATCCTCCTGCCTCTGCCTCCCGAGTGCTGGGATAACAGGCGTGAGTCACCGCGCCCGGCACTGTGGTGTGTGGTACAAGTTGCTGCTGGGCGTGAGTCTCCACACCCAGTATTGTATGTGGTTAACCGGGGATCGAACCTGGGTCCTTGCACTTGCAAGACAGGGGCCGGAACCACTGAACTAAATCCCCGGCCCAATAAGATGTAATCTTTTTGGACTGTCAAACATGCAGAACATCCATCCACCCATTGACCACCATCATCATTAATGTATGTATTTGGAGCCAGTCCTCGCTACTCTTACCAAGGTGATGGTGGGAGCTTATTTCTGTCCTTTCCCTCAAGTCTTTTCCATCACAGCAATATAGAGACGCCCAGAGCCACGTGGCGTCCATCTTGGAGGACGATGTGGAGTCCCTGTGAGGAAAGTCACAGAGCTGATGCGCCAGAGTCACCGGACACTGACTGCAGACAGCTCACAGGATGAGCCCCACACAGTCGTCTCATGAGAACAAGGGGCCTCTCTGTACCAGCCCTTGGACAAGGAGCTCGGTGTGTCCCTGTTCGGGTATGTGGGTTCAATATCCCCCTCAGCACACACAAATGCCTGTGTGTAGTTGGCAGCATGATATGGAAATGAATACATCTATTTGCATTAAAGTCAACTGCTTCTTGAACATGCACTTCATATATCCGCTTCAGCAGCTGGCAGACTCCAGACAGACTGCCCACCCTGGCACTGAGACATGACATCCTTTGGGTATGGCGCCATCCTCTCTGCAGGCAGCCAGAGGGAACTGGAGGTCAGAGAGGGCCTGGCCGGGACAGCACTGGACATCAGTGCTCTGCCAGCTTCCTGGTAGCCCGTGAGCTGTGCAGTGAGCAAGCGGTGTGGTCATGACTTCTGTCTGAACACAGCCGTGTCAGGGACAGTCAGAGGCCACGAGTACTCTTTCCATTTTGGCTTCCTCGACGTTGGAGGTCACTGCACGGTGATGGGGTGGGTCTTGGTGTGACGGTGTTGACGTAGAGACGACGACAGCTGGAGCACACCCACGGGGACACCTCTGGACACCTTCGCAGGCTGCTGCCGTGAGGCTTGCAGATGGGCTGCTTGTTTGTAGTCTCCCATAGGGTGCACTTGGCTCCCCAGGTCTGGTTGGGTCTTGCAAAATCAGAGCTTCCCACGGGGCCCAGGCGGAAGCACAGCCAGAGGTCCCCGCCCCGTCCTGCTCTAGTGTGCAGGGTCTCTGTCCCTCAGTGAAGGTGGCCTTTCCACCGGGCTGGCTCCTGTCCTACCCTCTGGGCAGCTGGTCTCCAAAGGTCTCCAAAGGACCACGGAGAAGGGGAGGACCAAGCACGCCCTGCGTCTCACACGGTCTGTGCTCAGAGATCTCTCTCTCTCCACTCTGCTGCCATGGGCTATTTCCCAGATGGGTGTAACGAACACGACGGCCCTCGAGCGCTGCATCACTGCTGTGACGTGCCTCTGGTCTCTAGGCCACGCGGGCGCTGTCTGGGTGAGGGCCTCAGCCAGGCCGCCGGGACGGGGAGGTGTTTTGCTCCTCGTTTCTACATCACTGGTCCACTCAAGCCCACAGCGAGAGGCCCGTCCAAAGCCTTCACAATACAGGCGTTGTGTCTCTGGAAGTTTTGAGCTCTTCTCCACTCTAGATGCACTGTTCACACATAATCAGTTTTGATACCATAAGCTAAGCAAAAAAAAAAAAAATCCCCCTGGCGAAGATAGGTTGCGGGAGTGTTGCGGCGTGCACCAGCCTTGCTGCCTCCAGGGCTGCCACGGCCAGTCCTTCCTGGGCCTCTGCTTCCCTGGGAGAGAGGGACGAGACATCTCAGCCGGAGGCAGCACCGGATGGGAGGGTTTGCTCCAGAGCTCCCTGCCAGCAGGCTGAGCCCCTGGGCCAAGGCTGGCCGAGCCCAGTCCGAACTCTCCCTCCTCACCACCTGCCCGCCCCCCAGCCCAGGGCTCAGCCCTGATCATCACTTTGCATCTGCTACAGGAGAAGCTGGCCTGCAGGTCTCCTCCTGGGGCCCCCCCAGGACCAGTGGTCAGGGCTGGATCTGAAGGGTGTGGAAGGTGGGCATCGGCCCCAGATCCTCTGCCCAGGCTGAAGTGTGGCCCTGCCCTCCTCAGCCCAGCTGCATGTGGTCGTTCCCAAGCACCAGCTGCATGGTGCACAGCTCGGGCTCCCGGGAATCTGGGATGCGCCCCTTTGTCAAGGGAAGGAGCCGGACCTCAGGAGCACTGGGCACTGAGCCCCAGTTTGGAAAGTGAGTATGGGCAGTGCTGGGACTGAGCCTGGTGCGCATAACCCTCAGCTCTGCCCACCATGCCTTTGCCCTTGCTTTGGTCAGACAATCAGGTCCTGGTGTCCACTCATCAAGCAGCACCCTAAGTTGGAGAACAAGGACCTATGTTGGGACAGGCCTGGGCGTGGCTTGCATGATCTAAATTGTGACATGTGACAGCCAAGGCCCTGCTGACCCCCCATTCCAAGTTGTCCTGAGGAAGTCCTGGCAAAGGACAATGCAACTGTCCCTGCAAAAGAGCAGGTTCCTACTCACCCCTTCTCCCCACCACTCCCTAGATGTGCACAGCTGTGGAGCTGTAATTCCCTGGAGGAGCCAAGAGTCCTGCTGAAGGTGTCTGTGTGCATATGTCTGTGTGTGTGTGTGTACTGTGTGCATGCGTGTGCCTGTAGGCATGTGTGTGCACTGCACAGACACTGACCCAGGCCTAGGTGGTCTTCTGGACCATGGTGTCCCTGATGCTGGTTTCGTCCTCACCACACACTGTCCCCTGGCTCCTCTGCCTTTTGCCCCACTCACAAACCTGAGACTGGGTTGCCAGTGACTGTCCAGCCTACGCAGGGTCCGCTCTTGGCCACACTCCTGGTGCGCTCGGGGCCAGGCAGCTCCGGGTGTCCTCATGGACGGCGGTCCCCCAGTGGGAAGTGCTGAGGTCTGGAGGGCGTGGTGGTGGGCAGTGACGTCCCTGGGAGAGGACTCTGGGGCACACTCAGGGCGGACTGGGATGGCTTGGGGTGCAAGCGAGTGGGGAGTGAGGTCGGGAAGAGAGACTGTGTAGCCAGAGCTCGTGTTAGGCTTGCGAGGATGGAGTCTAAGAACTCGATAACGCAAACACGACTCTGTGAACAGTTCTTCTCATTTTGACTCTCGTTCACAAATTTAAAAAGTGATCGTAAGAATATGCTAATCACAGCTCCGTTGGGTCCCAGTTTCCTCTGCCACGCAACTTAGTGGCGTAAAACAGTCACGATTTCAGGTTGTTCACGATTTTGTGGGTCAGGAGCTTGGGAGGGAGTTCTCACGGGGCCGGGGTGTGGGCACAACTGGCTGGCACATGGTCTGGCTGCCAGGGAGTGCCCAGCCCATGGCCAAGTTCCTGCGGCACATGCATTTGTTGGCAGCTGGCATCCCTGGAGTTAGGGTCCCAAGGGAACCTGGGGGAGTTACCTGTGTTGTCTGACACAGCTCCTGAAGCCACAAGTGTCACTTATCTACTCCCTCATTGGTCAGCTCAGTCACGCCCGGCTGTGGACGCCAACTCTTTCGGGGAGAGGTCGGCTGACACAGGCCACATCTGAAAACCATGTCACTTTGTAAGCTCACTGGTGCCATGACTCGTCCTCCTGACCCTGGAAGTGGAGGTCGGAGATTCTCTGGACACTCTCCCGACCTAGAGTTCAGCATTTGTCCCAGCAGACTGGCGGCGCTGTGGACACGAATGCACCCCTCTTGCCACACAGGTCTGGGGCTGGCAGGCGGCAGACTGTGGCGCCCCAGGGCTTCTTTTCACAGCCCGCAGTCGGGGAGCCCACTGGCAAATGCAGGGGGCGTTACTGTGCTTCATCCCCCTCAGCTGACCATTTGCACGCAGCGAGAGATGATGGTCGGCTTCGTTCTTCCACAGGCGGCCGTCCAGCTTTCCCAGAACCATTTATGGGAACGAATGTCTTTTCCCACTTGTGTCATTGGTGCCTTTGACAAAAGACATGGATGCACTGATCTATTTCCAAGTTCATGATTCTGCTCCACTGTGTCTATTTTTATGTCAGTACTACACTGCTTTATCATTGTTTTACAGTTTTTTTGTGGTGTGTGTGCTGTGTGCTTTGTCGGGACAGAGAATTTCATTCGTGTGGCCTAATTTATTCCCAGACTCCTGGACACAAATGATCTCCGCCCTCAGCCTCCCAACTGGCTGGGACCGCCATGCTCTGCTGATATTTTGAAGTCAGGTGATGTGATGCTTCCAGCTTTGTTACTCTAGGTATCTGGGGTCTTCTGTGGTTCCATAACACTTTTAGGATTATCTTTCTGTATTTTGGTGAAGGAAGCCAGTGGTATTTGGATGAAGATCTCACCGAATGCACTGCTTAGATGATGTCTCTGGCCACCACCCCAAATCGCCTGGTCTTGTCCGCTCTCAGAAGCTCAGCAGAGACAGGCCTGGTTAGTCCTGGGAGGGAGCCTGCTGCGGATCACAGTCCCAGCCAGGAACACGTGGTATCACATCTTCCCACGTATTCGTGTCCTCTTCAATTTCTTTGATCCTTATTTTCTGTCGTTTTCACTGTGAGATCTTTCATCTGTTTGGTTCGGTTTCCCCTCGGCTTTAAAAATAGTCATCAAAAATGGGGTTGCTTTCTTGACTTCTTTTTCAGATAATTCACTATTGATAACTGGAAATGTTACTGATTTTCATATGCTGATTTTTTACCCTGTGCCTTTAAATGATTTACTTATTCTAACAGCCTCACTGGGTAAAGATTCAAAGTTTTTCTACTGATGAAAGATCTGCCAGTTTTCAACAGGCCCCTGAATAAAGATATAACATAAAGAATTGTGGTTGTAAAAGCGTTTTGCATGCAGAACAGTGTCATAGCAGAGGATTCATTTATAAATGCCCTCCTTGACAAGGGTAAAGTTTCCAGTGCCGCATCCTGTGCCGGCCAGGGATGAGGGAGGAGGCCTGTTCCACGCCTCGAGGTCACCGCTGAAGTAGAGACAGACCGTAGTCCGCGCCCTCCCCTCACGCTGCGGCCAGGCCGTGGAGACGCAGGAGTGCCCGGCAGGACCTTCGAGGGTCCCCTGGGCCTGGCAGTGGCCAGGCCGACGCGCCGGTGCTCACGTGGGTGACACGCCCAGGTCGGCACTCTGTGCTGCCAGGTGACCTCTGCTTTGTGTGTCTTGACTAAATGAGCAGTGGACCGGGCAGCAGGCCCCGGCTGAGTCTCGGGCCTCCCCGAGGGCTCCGCACCCGGATGTGATAACCAAAGGTCCCATCCAGGATGGGTGACTTCCCGTGGCCCTTCCACAGGGTCACCGGGGTGCATGTGATCTCTCCCTGAGAAGTTCTGTGGGGACCGCACAGGGGTGGGCAGGAAAGACCCCACTCTCGGGCCAGGGCCTTGAGGGCTGGGGCTGCTGCGCCTGCGGCTAGAGGACGTAGCAGCCATGGCCTCCGGTGAGGTGCAGCGAGGGCCCCGGATCTTACGCACATTTACCCTTGGTTCTCACGCATGTGACCCCTGGCTTTAGTCACCTGACACTGCCGTTTGACTTGTGTCCCATCTGCTAGCTCCGAGTGCAGTCCAGCCTCTGGGTGTCCGGGAGCCTCTCTGGTCACACACTTCTTCTCCTTTCTCTGTCCTCTCATGTTGGGAGTCAGGGTCCAGGCCTGGGGAGCGGCTCCTCTCTGCATCCGCCGGGGCAGATGGTGTGGCTGGACAGAGGAGCCACCTTCTCTGACTGCAACCCACAGGCCGGAAGGCGCCGGTCTCTGGGAGGGGCACACAGGGCCCTGCATGCCTCGGTGAGCCAAGGGGCTTCGGGCTCCAGGCTGGCACTCCAGGAACCACAGTGCAGACAGCAGGTGCCACATCAAAGACAGGTCAGGACGGCACTTGCAGAGGCTGCGGTGTGGGGAGTCACAGGCTGCCCTTCCTTTCACCCCAGCTCCTGTGAACATCTCTCTTTATTGAAGTACTTTCACCCTGGCTTCTGACAGCGGCTGCAGCTTCCACTGTGGCCTCAAACAAAAAACCCCGTTTTCTAATTTGGGGTGTCAGGTTCATCGATTTGTTCTTCAGATGTGTGAGCAGTGAGAGATTTTCCCACGTACCCTCAAACCGAAAGGGCTGACCTTCAGTGAGGGCCCTTCTGAGTCACCAGGAGGTACCAGGGCCCCAGCTGCTGTGGACCGAGGTGGCCTGGTTGGCCG